>VMDO01018672.1:0-41637 GCA_007922755.1 Pedetes capensis
CAGGTCGCGTCGCCCCCACCCAGCCCGGCCGGCCTTTAGCGCGGCCCTCGCGCCGCTCCGCAGTGTCTGCGGCCAGGCGAGCGCGGCGGCGCTGACCGTCCCGCGCCATGGCGCAGAGCGGGGCGCCCGGGCCGCAGGAGGAGAACCTGCAGGGTGAGGCAGGGCGCGGGGCGCGGGCGCGTCGGTGTCCGGCCTGCGGCCCCGAGTGACGACGGGGTGGCCGCGGCCGGCCCTGCCGTGTCCCCGGGGCCCCGGAGGCCAGGCGAGGCTCCCCGTCCGGAGCTGCGTCCGTGGCGGCGTCCGCGCGAGACGAGCGGCCTTTGGGAAGTGGGGCCGGGGTTGGAGCGGCCTCCGCGCGCGGCGCCGGGGTCCCGCGGCCCGGGGGTGGGGTCCCGACCCCGTGCTGCTGGGCGTCGTTCTGCGACGCAGCTCTGGCCGCTGTGGGTCAGGAGTGCGTGAGCGCCGGCCACCGCGCAGCCTGCGCTCCGTCCGCAGTGCTGGCTCTGGACCTACAGGGCCACCCGTTAGGACGCCTGGACGGTGCCGGGCGGACAGCCGGCGCTCGCCGCGCTCCAGGGCCCCGGCGTTGCGGAGGAGCCTGCGGGCGGGCGGCGACCTTTGCGTTCTCTGAAGTAAGAGCTCACCGCGCCGGAGGAGCGCGTCCGGGAGCCTCGCGGAGCGCTGTCGCACCTCTGAGGAGGTGTTTTGGTGTTTATTAAGATTTTGCAAGTCTTGTGTTAACATAGACTTGTTAGTGCGGCCCGGTAGAGTCCGACTCACAGTGACCGGTCGTACAACAGGCGAAACAGCCCCGGACACTGCCATGCCGACTGTCAGTGCTTCTCTGCTGTTCAGAGGGTTTTCAATGGCGGATTGTTTCGATCCTTCTCCCAAGATGAACTTAGTCGCTAATTTTATTTATTGCTTTAAACAAGTTTTTACCAGGCAAGACTTAGCCTAAGACACTGTAGTCTTAAAACTGCAGTCAAATTTTGAACATCCTGTAATTCAGGTTTTTCCTCTTTAACTTAAAGCATTGGCAGCTCCTCTTGAAATCAATTGAGGAATCTTTTTTTTTTTTTTTTTTTTTTTTTTGATTAAAATGAGGTCTAAGGGAAGTTTCATAGCCTTGGCTTTAAGAGATCTGCCCTTTTCTAGTTACCGGGCTACGGTATTCTAACGTTGTGTACTCGGCTTCCTCCTGTCTGGTGTCTGGATGGGCTCTGGGTACTCCTGAGGGTCCAGTTACCTTTTCCCCCCTCCTCAAGCACACCTACAACCTGCTGAGTCACCCGCAGGGCAACAGCGGCAGCTCAAGAGTTAAGGGATTTTTGTTGCTCTGTTTTGCTTGTTCCGTAAGCAGTGACCAGTGTGGAAACTCGTGCTCAGAATTTGGGCCATCCTGCGTGTACGTGCCGCCGGGCACTTGCTCAGCACCCGCGCGGGGTGGGAGGGCTCCCTTGGGTCACGTGGGGCCTTGCAGCTGCCCTGTGGAACGCGAATCCAGGCTGGGAGTCAGAGCTGAGGCAGCACTTCCCCTCCCTGCTCTCTCTGTGCTGATTTCACTGCCGCTTGTTTACCTCTGACCTGGGAACCAGGGAAGCCTTGATAGCCAGGCCCACAGATGGCAGAGTAAACATCCTCGGGTTCCTGCCCTCTGGGATCCACTGTTTTTCCCGAGGTGTTAACAGCAAGATGGATGGATGGATGCTGTTCCCTTTTTACCCCATCCGTTCTGGTTAAAGCTGTTTACTAGCAGGATGCTTGGATTTAGCTGTCTTTGATGTGTCACTTCTGAGATGCAGAAGGGAGACAGGATTTTGTGATGATATGGGTCAGTGTTGCCAGAGGGTGGGAGTGTGCAGGACTTCCCTGAAGGACCATCTGTCCAGAGTTCAGTAAAGTGCTTTCCCACTTGCTCCCAGGTAGCAGCGCTTACTGATCTGAGTCCTTCCCTCTTGACTTCACTGCTGTACCTGCCGCTGGTTCTAATCAAATGGTTCTCTTGAAGGCAGCTCATCATGGCCGGCTTGTATGAAGAAACAAATGTGTATTTCTTTTCTTAAGTTTGTATTTCTTTTTGAGGGGAATTGTAGCACATGCAGTGGAGGGGTTTCAGAAATATCCAATCTAGCCAAACCCTGTGTTTTCCAGATAGATAAGGCTGATGGTGGGCTGGGATTTAGCTCAGTGGGTAGAGTGCTGCGCTGCAGTCTCTGACGCCCCGAGTTCAATTCCCAGCACCGCAAAAATGGGAGAAGGGCCTGGCAATCCACTCCCAAGGCAATCCCAAAGCACTCAGCCATTGAAAACCCTATGAGGGTCACTATGGGTCGGATACCGACTCGACGGCACCCAACAACAACAACAAGGTTGATGGCAGTTAAGGATCAAGCAGGGACTGTTAAGTAGCAGAGTTACTTGGAGCCCTCTTGATGGAGAATCCATTAATCAGGCACAGCCTGGCATGAGGAAGGTGGACAGCCTGGCACTTTGGAGGTGGACGCCAGTCTGGGCTACATAGTGGGACCCATCTCAAACCAAATCAAACCTTGAAAGGAAGGTGGAGGTCAACTGGGTCTTAGAAACCAGTAACCTGGATTCTCTATCCAGCGGACTTGATGGTCGAATCAGAAGCCTGTCACCCTCTTTGTTCTTCTCCCATTGGACACAAGAAGGTTTTGGTTTTAAGTGTAAAAACAGCAAGTCCCCAAAGCCCCCTTCTTCTGGGGAAGAAAGGAGCCCTTTGTGTGGTTTTAGGGCCCTTCTGGGACGTGGCCCTCTCAGAGGGGACACTTCTGGGCCTGTTTGGGAGGCTGTAGGGGGTCCCTTCAGCCTTGGCTGGGCTCCTGGAGAACGCAGAAGGGCACCACAGGTGTGTCAGCTTCCATGTCGCACCGTAGGGAGGAAGGACTGAGTTCAGCTGGTGGTTTCAAAGGGGCTCAGTCCATAGTGGAGGGACACGTGGCCAAGGAGGTGGAACTTTTCAGGAGTGGGGAGCTGGGCTGTAACTGGGGGCCTGGGCCCTTTCTCCAGCCAGCTGCCTCCAGTGGCCTGGTTGGGCCAGCTGGGTCCCGTCTCCTAAGGGTTCTGCACTCCCAGAGCAGGGCCAGCTGTAAACAGGAGCCACAACTACCGTGAGGCTTCCCTCCCTCAGGGCAGCCTCTGGCACTTGGGGCCCTGTGTTAGGGAAAGGAAGAGTGGGAGTCTGTCCTGGAGCACTTAGAGAGCACGGAGGCCCGGTTCCCTGGACTGTCAACAAAATGAGAGGATTAACGGAAACAGGTCGATTAAGAATTGAAGAACTTTGGGTTGTATGTGATCTCTAAAGTTGACCTGTCAATCAGTTTCCTTTTGTAGCATTTAAATATTAGCCTAGACTTTGTGTTAATCATCGTGTAGATTCAGCCTCAGCTCACTGTATGTTTTGTTAGCAGTGTGAATTATAGGTGGCAAGGTGGATAAAGTGAGGGACATAAGATGAGGGGTGAGGGCCTTGGACCGAAACATCACCTTTCTGAGGCCCAAGTATATGAGAATTACTTAAGTGATCGGTGGCTATGAGGAAGTGTGCCGAGGCTAGGAAACCCCAGTTCCCATCTGTTTTGCTTAAAAGGGTGAAGGATCCTGCTGGAGGATGGCGGGACGTGAGCAGATGGGAAGGATGCGGTGTCTGCTGGTGCGGGTTAATAACAAAGCACTGCCCATAGTAGTAAATCCTCCCCTGCTACACACCATCCAGGACGGGACTTTTCCCCGTCTCTGTCAGAAGGACCCTGGACTCAGGGTTTACAGCCTTCCCGTGCTTTAGTGTGTCCTTGGCACAACTCAAGTGCTGGCATGGTGGCGGTAGGTGACAAGGCTGTGAGGCTGATCCTCAGGAGTGGGATTTGGTGCGTAGACAGGTTTGGGGAGGGAGTTGTGTTCCCTGTGGCCCTTCTGCCACGGGAGGAGACAGGAGGTCACCCTAGAGAGCACGTGCTGGCATGCTGGCATGTTGACCTTGGACTTGAAAGCCCCCAGAACTGTGAGGGATAAATTCCTCTTTATAAGTTCTCAGGTGGTAGAGTGCTGCATTGTGTTCTATGACACCGTGGGTTTGATCCCCAGCACCGTAAAAATGGGAGAAGGGCCGGGCAGCCCACTTGCAAAACAGCCATTGAAACCCCTCTGAATAGCAGAGAAGCACTGACATAGTGTCGGACATGGCACAGAGTTGGGGAGTGTTTCGTTCTCTTGTACATAGGGTCACTATGAGTCAGACCTGACTTGATGGCTCCAAACAAGAAGTTACCCAGCCTGTGGCACACTGTTAGAGCAGCACAGACTGAGAAATATGCACACTGGTCTCAATGGGGTTTTGAGTTGCCCCTTGTGTTGTAAACATACATTTGCTCTTTGTCCCTAGTTCCTGGCGCCAAGCTCCTAAACCCTGGGGATTTCCTGAGTGGTAAGTTGTTGTTGTTCAGTGCTGTTGAGTTGGTGTTGGACTCATAGTGACCCTGTGTACAACAGGAGAAGCACTATTGTCAGTGCTTCTCTGCTATTCATAGAGTTTGCAATGGCGGATTGATTTTTGGGAGTGGGTTGCCAGGTTGGTCTCCCAAGCCTACAGCACCTGGTGTTCCAGGCGGTCTCCCATCCAAGGACTAACCAGACCCAACCCTGCTTAGCTTCCGAGAGCTGATGGGATCGGGCGCCAACGGTGGTGCGGCTGCGGGGTGAGTGGTAAGAGTGTTGTCTTGTTCGTGAAGTGTCCCTTTTGTAAGGGCCCCCTTTGGAATACATTTCAGTTTATGCTAAGGAGGTGACATAGTGGGTCACGAGAAAGACCTAGTAAGTTATCAGAGGGTGGTGACTCCGAGACCCCATGGCCAGGCAGGGGGCAGAACCGGGTTATGGGGTTACGAGAGACAGACAAAAGCAGCCTTAGAGCAGCAGGCGTGCAGGACCTCGGAGCCAGCGTGCTCAGGTGCAGGTCGCCGCTGTGCCTGGCCCTGCCCCGCGAGTAGCTTCCATCTGGTTGGCTGTGAATTGTAGCAGAATCGTAAGTAGTGTGGTTTCCCGAGTTCTAGCAAGTTATGGAACTTGAGGGGGCTGTTGTTGTTGTTGTTGTTAGGTGCCGTCGAGTCGGTGTCCGACTCATAGCGACCCTTATAGGGTTTTCAATGGTTGAGTGTTTCGGGATTGCCTTGGGAGTGGCAGCGCTCTACCCACTGAGCTAAATCCCAGAGGGGGCTGTGGGAACCCCTAAATTTGTAGTTGGCCAGGCAGAAGTGTGGTCGCCTCCGTACCTGTCTTTGGCTGTATCCAAAGTAGGGGCTGTCTGGTGGGACTGACACCTGTAGCTTTGGGGTCAGACCCTGATTCTGGGGGGTGGTATCACCATTGCATTGAGCTTGGCGCTGGGAAGCTGGTGGTTGGTGTGGGGAAAACTGCACGCTGGCTGTCGGCGGCTTTGGGAAGAGGACCCTGCCCTCTGCTACACATGTCAGAGATCTGGTCGCTGAGCCAGGCCTGGGATCCGAGTCACATGGACTGAGCCTGGAAAGAAGCTGCCCTGAGCCATGGCGGTGCCGTTTGGCCCAGTGGGCAGAGTGGCCGCTGGAGGCCGAGCGGTGTCTTGAAGCCCAGCTCAGGATCAGGCTCGAGCCTCGTGATGACTCTTTGGTGTTGGCGGCATCACCTTCCTCCGATGAGGGCTTCCTGGAGGTGGTGTGTGTGGGTCCCTGAGGGCTGATGGGCAGCAGCAGGTGGCTCCAGACCCTGGCCTTCTGTGAGTTAGGGCTGTGCCTCCTGAAACCTGCAGCAGCCGAGAGGCTGGGGAGAAAAATGCCTGTTTGTGTTCACGTGAACATTGGTGTGATCCTCCCTAGCTTCCTGGGAGGTGGTTGATGGTTGGAGCTATAAATTGTGTTTCCTTCCTGGCCTCCGGTGCGTTTTCCTCATTAATGTGCTGTAACAAGCACCAAGACCCTGCAGCCAGGGGCTCACTGACAGCAGGCCTCGTGCAGAGATGGGGAGCTGGGAAGCCGCCGGCCTGGACTGATGAGGCGGCTGCTCCGTCTCTCCCCTAATTGCATGGTGTTGTGCTGGCTTAAGGACAGATGATAGCTCAGGGAGATGATTATTATGCTTTGTAAAATTACAGTCACTGCAGAATTAGTTTATTCTGTTTTTCTGGTAGGTTCTTGCTCGTTGTGGTCTGCCACCACCTTCCCCCTCCTGTGTGCTACCGGAGGGTCGTGGGACTGGTCTCCTATGGAGCCCAGCCTGACCTCAAACTCGAGATCCTCCTGTCTCAGCCTCCTGCATGCTGGGGTTACAGGCCTCTGCCACCACACTCAGCCAGAGTTATTTTGTAACAAAGGATTCTCTGTCGACAAATGGACCTATGAAACAAAGTGGAGAAATCCTCCTGGGCCCAGCAGACCTGTGCACACGTACAGGCTCAATTTCTGTGAGAGGAGGTGCCACAGAGCAGAGGGGAAGCAGGGGCAGTCGCAGTGACAGGTGCGGCCTGTTTCAGATCGTGGCCTGCAGTAAAGCCAGGGGGATCTCAGTGAGAAGGCAGGACAGACTGGCCACGACCAAGTGTTGGCACAGCGGGAAGCAGCATAAACTCCTGTGTTATTGGAGGAAATGCTGATTGGCTCAGCTGTGTCGGAAAGCAGAGGTATCTTCTGATAACATTAAACACACATTGCATTTTAACCAGGCAGTCCCCCTTGTAAGTACATATGGAGCAGAAACGAGTTCATATGTCCACCATGAAAGAGTACAAGATTTTTTTTTTTTTTTTTTTTTTTTTTTTGCGGTACTGGGGGTTGAACCCAGGGCCTCGCGCCTGCATGCTCTGCAAGTGCTGGACCACTGAGCTGCACCTCAGCCCATTTTTTTTACTTTTTGAGACAGGGTCTCGCTAAGTTACGCAGACTGCCTCTGGTCTTGAACTTGCGATCCTCCTGCCTCCGCCTCCCGAGCCGCTGGGATGACAGGCGTGTGCCACCACGCCTGGCAGGGGTACAAGAATTTTTTTGATGTGTGTTTTGATGTTGGGGATGGAACCCATTGTGTTTCTGCATGAATATTTTTATAGATACATTCAGAAGCCTCAAAACTAGGAAGTAAGCCACATATGTAATAGAAAAATATGCTCACTTATTAACTTTTGTGGTGCTAGGGCTCAGACCCAGGGCTTCCCACATGCCAGGCAAGTGCTCTTCCACGGAGCTATACCCTCAGCGCTACTTTCCAATATACGTAATGGAGCCAAGCTTGTTTCCTGTGAAGATTTGCCTAAGTGAATACTTGGAGGGTGGATTGCTCTGGTCAGTGAGATTTAACCAGAAATTAACTTTGTTCTGTTCAAAGTACATTAATCTGATTTCTGGTATAAATAAAGATAGAAAAGCAATCACACATGTGAGTTTTACAGACTCTCAGGGTCATTAGGGGTACAGAGGTGTAGAAATAGGTTAACACTTTAAAAGGTTTTAAAGAGTTTTTAATTCCTTAAGCTTTTGTTGCCAGTCTTTTTTTTTTTTTTTTCCCTAAAAGCTGAGTCCGTCTGGGGACTCCCCAGATTGAGGGAACATTTGTGTGGTATAGAGCAATGGCAAGAGGTGGAGGGGGCCTGCTCCTAGCCCAGGGGAAACAAGCCAATAGGCCAAAAAGACAGGTGGCAGTGGGGGGTAGGAAGGGGCTGCTAAAGTGGGGTTTAGAGAGGCGCCTCATGAGTGCCACTGTTGGCATGTGTGGGAGACGGCAGGGTGGGCAGGCCGCGTGTGAGGAGCAAGGGTCCAGCTGCCCCTGTCTCTGCCCCTCTGCAGGCTCCTGGGTGGAACTGCACTTCAGCAATAATGGGAACGGAGGCAGTGTTCCAGCCTCAGTGTCTCTGTATAATGGCGACATGGAGAAGATTCTGCTGGACGCCCAGCATGAGTCTGGACGGAGCAGCTCCAAGAGTTCTCACTGTGACAGGTAGGTGTGGCTGTGACCTCGCGGGAAGCCCTGTCTCCCCCCTGGTGGGAGGAAGCCAGGAAGCTGCCGGGGACCTGTGAAGCGAGGGAGCAGGGGACGGAGGGCCCCTGCTTTGTGCCCCTTGGGTTAGCCAGCTTTGTAAAGCTGTCTGCTGTGCTCCCCATGTCAGAGAGGTGTCCCTCATTCCCTTGGTGGGCTTGTGTCAGTGGCGCTTGGGAGCAGATCCAGGGGGCATGGCTGGAAGTTGTGATCAAAGGTCAGGTGCCTCTGAGGGCTTGGAAGCAGCCTGTGGCGGTGCGAAGGGACAACCGCTGGCCAGGTGGCCTCCTTCCTTGGCAGGCTGGCTGGCTGACTCTGTTGTGCTCAGCTGGAAAGCTAGGGGGCAGTTTGCCCTGCTCCGGTGTGGGGAAGGCAAGGTGAGTGCTGGCCAGGGCCTCCGTCCTGCCCTGAGGGAGGAAGTGGCCCTGCCTTTGGGGTTTCGCTTCTGAGGACAGGATGTCAACATGGTGTGCGCTCTCTCGATCTCTCTCTCTCCCTCTCTCCCTCCCTCTCTCCCTCTCCCCCTCCCTCCCTTTCCCCCCTCCCTCCCTCCCTCTCTACTCTCCTCTTCTCTTCACTTCACTACCAAGCCCCCCTCGCTCACAGACGCCGCAGGATCCTAACAGGGCTTCCGAAGCTGACACCCACAGCATTGGAGAGAAGAACAGCTCCCAGGTAAGTGGGAGAAAACACCGGCGGCCAGACGGTCCCACCTGCAGTAAGGAAAGGCTGGCTTTAGCTGTCTCTCTTCCGGTAGCGTGTGCCTGTCACCCAAGTGCCTGGGGAGGCTGAGTCAGGAGGGTCACGTAGCTTGCGCCACTCAGAGAGACCTTGACTCAAGATAGAAAGTTAAAAGGGGCCTGGGGTGGCTCAGTGGTAGAACCCTTGGCTGGCACGTGCGAGGCCCTGGGCTTAGCCCTCCGTACTTCCCTGAAGCATCACACATAACTCTTGTTTGCCCAGGGCCATCCCCTTGCAGGCTTCCCATGCAGATGGACGGTGCGGCTTGGGCCTCCAGGGACGCAGGGAGGTTGGGGCCGTGGTCTCGGGCAGGGTGGCTGTGGGCCTGCTGGGTGTGCTCGCCCCTTGGACTCCCAGCTGGGCAGCGAAAGGGAGTTACATCACTCGATCGCAGTGGCTGCAAACCGGGGCGCCTTCCACATGGGATGGGGTAGCCATCTGCCGTGCTCCGCGGGCCTTTCCTAACACTGCTCACTGTGCTTGGGTGCCTGGGCGTCAGTCGCTCCTCTCCTGGCAACTTCGCGTGAGATCGCTTTCTGACCGTGACACATGCTTACAGGGTCTTAGGTATTGGGGGCTCAGCGTTGGTAGGGGCCCCGGACCTGCAGGCGGGTCATTGCATGGCCCACTGCCCTCCTCATTCACTCCCATGAAGGATTCTGAGGCCGTGGGCAGCAGGGGCGGCTGTTCATCCTCCAGTGTGATGGCCCTGTGCGGGTCAGGTGCGGAGAGAGTGCTCTCTTACAATGGGGAGGAGGTGACGGCTGGCTGTTCCCTGTCATGTGTGCCAGAGCTGTCCTGGGAAGCCGAGTTAGTATCAGTCTCACCCCTTCCAGGCTGCTACTTCTCAAGGCCTCTCTCCTTGGGGATCTAAGAGTCTTCCGTGGCCCCGGCTTTCCCAGGGACATCTCCCTGGCCCCAGTCAGGACCCCAAAGGCGTCGGAAAGTAGCAGGAGCTTTGGAAGCCAGCCGGAACCCCAGCTGTGGCTGTGCCCTAGGGCATGGAGTTGTTTCCAGACATCTGGGGTTCACGCCCAGCTTTGGTGCACTCAGCAGCCTTTGGCACTACATCCTAGAGTGCTTTCACTATTGTAAACAACTTTTGCCCCATAGTTTTAAAAAGAATTACATGCTCAGGTCCAATATTTTAAGAATGGAGAAAAGCAGGGAAAAATACTCATAGTTCTACCTTTAAAAATCTACTTTAACTAATATTTTGTAAACTCTGCTATACAGTTTTAAAGATTTAACTAACATTGTAGTCCTATACAGACTTCTACCTTTTCCCTCCTGTTTCACTTGAAAGCATCTTTTAGAGTTTGCTGTATACCATCCGGGGCTGGGATTTAGCTCAGTTGGTAGAGTGCGCTGCTTTGCAGTCTCTGAGGTCCCGGGTTTGATTCCCAGCACCACAAAAATGGGAGAAGGACCTGGCAATCCACTCCAAGGCAATCCTGAAACAATCAGTCATTGAAAACCCTATAAGGGTCGCTATGAGTTGGACACGATTCGATGGCACCTAACAACAACACACAGTATCCATTTCCTTGGCCATGCCTATTCTGAGCCATTTTAGACTTTTTTATTAGTAATTTTTAGTTAGCATACCAATTCCATTGTGACATTTCCATGCGTGGGTATCATTGTACGTGACTGTCATTCTCCCTGTCACCCTCTTGTGGTCCCCCTCCCCCACTGCCAGTGCTCCCTCTTCTGCCTGCCTGTGCGCGTGTGTATTTAAATCCAGATCTGCCTGTAAGGGCCAACCGTGGTTTCTCTTGGATTCCCCCTTTGCCCCTTCTCTCTTTAGACCCTTTTCTCCCCTGCGTACTTCTCTTCTGCTTCCATGACACATGTTCTGAGCCACTTTAGATTTTCTTTACTCGAACCCGTGCTGGAGTCGCCATCTTTGTCCTCATATCACTTTCTTTCCTTAGCACAGTCGTAGCTCATGGTGACCCCAGCAGGTCACGGTGCACGGGGGGGATGTGCACAGAAGGGGTCTGTCCTTGGAGGGGAGCGCGCTGGGAGCTGGCTCGAGCTGCACCCCTGGGAGCCGGGCCCAGGCCGTGCGCTCAGCTCAGGGGTCTCCTGCTGCCTGGGCTGCAGGGGAGGGGCTGAGCTGTGTCCATGTGTGCTTTGTCCCAGTCTGAGGAGGACTACATCGAGAGGAGGAGAGAAGTCGAGAGCATTCTGAAGAAGAACTCAGATTGGATATGGGATTGGTCCAGCCGGCCTGAGAATGTCCCGCCCAAGTAAGTCTGTTCTTCTTGTCGCGGGGTCCCCCTCGCAGGAGGTGGCAGCTGACGCTGACGTTCCTTCCCGTGCCAGGGAGTTCCTTTTCAAACACCCGAAGCGCACGGCCACCCTCAGCATGAGGAACACGAGCGTCATGAAGAAGGGGGGCATCTTCTCGGCAGAGTTCCTGAAGGTTTTCCTCCCGTCGCTGCTGCTGTCTCACCTGCTGGCCATCGGCCTGGGGTAGGTGCTGGCGCCACGTGACTCAGCGTGGGCCCCGGGGTGAGTCCGGGTTGCAATGTGTTCTGAGCATCTTTCTGCAGTTGCAGCATGGCACACTTGCACAAACACAGCCTTGAGGTCACTGTCCAGGCCAAGGAATAGAAACAGCCTGTGGCCTGGAAGGGCCCTGCTCCCTCTGTCCCCTGCTGCTGCTTCCCCTACGGTGCCTCGGTAGGCACCCCGTCCCCAGAGTGCACTGGCCCGCTGCCCCGAGGAGGGAGGAGGATGGCCACGCCTCTGCCTCTGCCTGCTGGGCTCACGGGACCCTGTGCGCAGGCGGGGTTCTGCAGCTGTTCATCTGCTGGCTGTATGCCCACACGGGCCTCTGGCTTAGGTTGGCTGGGGCAGAAGGCAGCCAGGAGAAAAAAAACACCACAGTGTGGCCACACTTCTCCCCAGAGGCCGTTCACGTGGTAGGACCTGGCCTGCTCCATGGCTAGGTCCCTTGGGAGCTTGTGGCTCTCACAGGTTACATGCAGCCTGAGACTCACCGTTCTGTGGCTTCTGCTGGGCTCTCATGGCAACTCTGCTCCAGCACCTAGTGGCCTCCAGTGTGGCTTGGAGTCAGACTCGGGGCGTGCTTTGGTGTCCCCAAGGAGCTGGTGACGTGCTGATCCGGAGCTCTCCTAGAACTAGCAGCAGCGCCTCTGCGGCAGGCCTAGAGCCCTGCGTTTCAAATGCCCCTGCTCAATCTTCCATCGGGGTGGACTTCTGCAGCCAGCTCCCTGCTGGTGTCCCTGTCCTTAGCTCTGCCAGTCTCTCAGAGCCTGATGGTGCCACCCCACCCAGAAGCCCTCAGCAGTTCCCACTGTGGGCAGGTTCAAAGCCCCCCTCTTCAGTTGGTCCCAGGTAGCTTGTGATCTGCAGCCCTACTTCCTGCTTCTCCCCAGGGCCCTGGCCAGCCAGGCTTCCCTCTTCTGCCCCCTTTCCTGGAGACGCTCCCTCGCTCTGCTCCCTAAGGCCTGCCTTCAGGCAGGGGCCTTGGAGTTGGTAGTGATGAGCTGAGGGCAGCCTCACCCCGCCCTGCAGAGTGCTTTCTCCAGCACTGTGTTGGGTCAATTTAAAAAGAGCAGAGGCAGTGCAGAAGGTGTGTGTGGTAGTAGCATTTCTGGTTGATCAGTATCCTACTTTGATCCTTTTTCTTTCCTTGTGGTGGTGAGGATCCAACCCAGAGCCCCACACGCTACGCAGGTGCTCTACCACTGAGCTACACCCCCGGCTAATATCCTAGTTTATACTAGTACTTAGTGCACTGGACCGTTAGAACACTTTTGGATATTGCTAAAGTTAGAAAGAATATAATATGTTGATGAATGAAACACTTGATATGCTCATCTCAGTTTTTATGATGGGTGTAGAGCAGCGGGTCTTCTTCCATAAGCTGTAACCACAGTGAGCTGCCACGCTAAGCTGTGCAGAAGCTCCTGGGAATCGTGAGGTGATGGTAACCGCAGTAACTTTTCTGTTAAGGGTCTATATCGGACGGCGCCTGACACCCTCCACCAGCACCTTTTGATGGAGAACTGGATCCCACGTGGTTGACGTAGTGAGCTTGTGACAATCCTTGGGTGGCTGCACCACTTGGGGTTATTTGTTCTGTAAATGCAGAGTTCCTGATTTAGTAAGAGAAAAGAATAGACACTAAAATCATGCTGACTTATAATTATACCTACGGGATCAATTAGTAAGCATGTCAGACTGATTCTTACTGTAAGCATTTGGTAGTACATTTTCTTTGGATATTAGATACAAATATAATTTTACTATACTTGTTATGATGTATGTAGTATGTAAAACTTATCTAACCTTAATTCAGTTAAAATACTTTATATTTCAAAAAAGTGAGTAACATTGAGATTAAAATCACTACATGAGGAAGTTTGTCCAAAAGGAATATTGTGGCCTTATATATAATCACACGATTGTAGAAAGTATGTGTTTAATTTAAATGGATGAAGGTTGTCTATAAAGACCACTTAACCATGCGAATTGTTGTTAATAAACAGAAACCAGGTGCAGACGCAGGCCCCACCGTGCTGCTCCCACCCTATGCAGGTCTGCCTTTGCAGGAGACCCCCCGCTCTGACCACCAGGCCGTCCCCTTGGTGGCCATCAGCGTTCTGCCGAGGCACCTGCTGTGTCTTTTCCTCTTCATCACTCTGGACTGCTGGAATCAACCTTACTGATTGTGCTCAACTTTTGTGTGCTCTTAAAATCAGCTTTATTGTAAACGAATCTGTGTCTACTTTAATAGACTGGAAATAGAAAAAATAAATCTTTGCCAAATCCTTTGGAGATCGCTGAATTCACATATGATTTAAATCCAGGTATCGTAAAAGCGTCTGTTAAGCCGGGCCTGTTACTCATCTGTGCTTTCTAAGAGGCGGCCTTTGGTAGACTGAGTGTGTCCTGTTGTGTCCGTTTCACCTTTTCACACTCAGGTCAGATGAGTTGAAGTGAATAGAATGAACGTGTCAGCCTTTAATACTCTTGTTTGTGCTGAAAAGATTATCTTGGAAACAGCAGCTCTAGCCCTTTGAGTTGGAGAAAGCTGGTGGAATGGCACCGGATTGCCTTACAAAGTTTATCCTAGAAAGCCTCCGGGCACCTTGAGTCGCACCGGAAAGGGAATTCCCTTTGGTTTCAGAGCCAGTGTTTGTCGCATATCAGAAACATGTACTTGTTCCAAGCGTCATGACGATAGGTGGGGACTTTAGGTGTCGTTTGCACTGGCACCCTTCAAGATTGCTCAGGGAGAGCTGGGTGTGGTGGCCACCCCCGTAATCCCTGCACTCAGGAGGATCAGCCTTGGCCACACAGGGAGACCCTGTCTCAAGAAACCAAGAACAACAACAAAAAACATTGCTCAGTGACTCCCCTTCTGGCTGTCAGGCATTTGAGGCACTTCACAGAGCCAGAGACTTCAGCCTGAATCCTGTGCTGTTTCTGAAATGCTTTACATAAATGAGATGGAGACCAAGACTCGCTTGTGAGGACTAACATTAGACATTCTGTTCCCATAAAATGAGGACGTTTGTGTTTGTGTATGCCTCCCCAGGAAACCAGCATCTGCAGCGCTCAAGTTCCTTGTGTGAAATCGCAGAATTTGCGTTTCACCTGCGCCCCTTCTCCGTACGTCTGACACCTAAGGTATGAGTGCGCTATGAGTAGTCGTGGCCAAGGGAATAATGAGGAAATCCATGTGTGCAGTACAGGCGTGATGGCGTCCAGAATCTTTTTGATCTGCAGCTGTGGGTGGCCAACTCTGTTGTTTCCCACTTTTCAGGTAGAATGGTGGCAGTGTATGTAGTAATACAGCCCTTCTTAATTGCTTTGGCAAGTAGCCACTGTTTCTACTGGTGGTGCAAATAACTGCTTGTCCTGTCACTCAATTTTCATTGACTGGCAAGTTTACAAAGTGCCTAACATAATCCAAGTAATGTTGACTTAGATGCGGCTTCCTGATGCAGATGTGTGCACACACCCCAGGCCCCGAGCCTGCAGACTTAGACTCTGACATACTGTGTGCTGGGAAGAGGGCAGATGGCCGCGACCCTGGCGCGGAGCTAGCAGCATTATACGTGGCTCAGGCACCCTTTGACCTATAACCACTTCGCCCTGAAGATAGGCCTCTTACAGTTTCAAAGCATATGTGCACAAGGGTGGCGTGTTAAACTGTCTGTGTCAACTGAAGTGCCCATGGAAGAGAAAGGTGGTTAAACGGTTTGGCCAGCTGTGGTGCGGCCTCGAAAGGGGAGGGGCACATGGAGGTGGAGCTCAGGGAGCCGATGCTGTTTCCAGGATAACGTGAGTAAAAAAGCAACAGGCCAACAGAAAAAGTATAATAAGTAATGTTGTTTGGTGACAGATGTTTGAGTCAGGAAACCTGTGGCACTTTTAGAACGGCCTCCCCGCCCAGGAGAGATGGGATCTGTGTTGTCTTCCCTGGGACTGGAGACTCCTGGCTCAATAGGCTGAGAAGGGAAGTGGGGCTCCTTGCCGTGTGGAAGGCCAAGCGCCAGTGGAGAGGCCTGCCTGGGGAGGACCAGAGACTTGCAGGCCAGCAGACTCCCCAGCCTTGGCATAGCTGCCCCACTTGGCGCTGTCTGGAACTGGAATGAGCTGAGCCTGCTGAGCCCACTAAATCTGGCCCAGACTGTAGACTTGTGAGCAGAAAATCTGGAGGCTAAGACCTCCATATATAGGAGGTTTCATCCTTTATGTAAAAAGAGCTAAGAAAATATAACCTGTAATTCCTCATTTGTGCAAAAACATCTCAGGTGAACAAGCCAGGAGGGAATGAGAGGCGAGGGCTGTGGGAGGTGAGGGGCCACAGGCAGGCAGGGGAGGCGCCTGATTCTGCGCAACTGACTCCTGGAACCATCGAGATGCTGCACCTGATACCTGGATCAGGAAGTAACCAGCTACTGTGGGGGCAGGGATCCAAAACTGAACACACACAGGGAACGTAACAATTGCAAAGCCACGTTGGAGGGGTTGAGGAAGAAAAGCACAAACCTGAATAACTGGCCAATATTTGGACTGATTACTATAAGGTTAAATAAAAAAGAATAAACTGAGACTGTCTTCCCAGTTAGTTCATTTTTCATAAAGGTATGATTGTTGCTAGGTGCCATCGAGTTGAGTCTGACTCTTAGTAACCCTGTGTACAGCAGATCAAAACACATCCCAATTCTGTGCCAGGCACATGATCTTATTTATGTTTAAGCCCATTGTTGGAGACACTGTGTCAATCCATCTAGTGGAGGGTTTTCCTTTTTTTTGTTGACATGCCACTCTCCCAAGCATGATGTCTTTCTCTAGGGATTGATCTCTCCTGACTACATGTCTGAAATATGTAAGACACAGTCTGGCCATCCTTGCTTCCAAGGAGCACTCTGGTTGCACTTCTAGGACAGATCTGTTGGTTCTTTTGGCAGTCCATGGTACATTCAATAGACTAAAGCACCATAATTCAAAAGCATCAATTCTTTTCCTGTCTTGTACAGTGTCCAGCTTTCACAACTGTATGATGTGACTGAAAATACCATGGCATGAGTCAGACGCATCTTCATCTTCAAGGTGACCCCTTTACTTTTCAGCACTCTAAAGAGATCTTTTGCCTCAGGTTTTCCCAGAGCAAAGCATCTTCTGATTTCTTTCTTTTTTTCTTTTTTTTTTTTTTGTGGTACTGGGGGTTGAACCCAAGGCCTCACGCTTGCATGCTCTGCAAGTGCCAGACTACTGAGCTGCACCCCCAGCCCATTTTTTTTAAATTTTTTTGAGACAGGGTCTTGCTAAGTTATGCAGACTGCCTCTGGTCTCGAAGTTGCGATCCTCCTGCCTCCGCCTCCTGAGCCACTGGGATTATAGGCTTGTGCCAGCACACCTGGCACATCTTCTGATTTCTTGACTGCTGCTTGCATGGCTGTTGATTATAGAGCCACGCAAAGCAAGGGTATGGTTCTGTGTATACTGAGCAAACAGACACGTAATGGATAATGAGAGTCTGGTCTCACTATAGGACAAAGACAGTAAGATTTGGAGGGGCAGGTTGTGGAAGGCTACAGGCCTATGGTGTCGGATTTGAATCGAGCTGGAGGTATCAGCAGGGACTTGAGAAGGGAAGTGAGCCCACGTCCATCTAGCCCTGCATGGTAACACCCCAGAGGCAATAACACCCACCCTCTAATGTCTGGTGACCCTAGGAAAGTGAACCAGGCAGAAGTGCCGGTTGTACCAAGGGGAGGCGAGACACCTGCAGTGCCCAAGGGAAGTGCTGAAGACACAGTGGCCCACTGAGGTACGAGGCCCAGCGTGTCCACCCAGAAGGAACTGCCAGTGGCCAAAACTGGGGCAACGTGAAGAGCAAGACTATGTGAGGAGAGCATAATGAGGCAGGTGTCCCTTAGACCAAACTGGTGGACAGGTTGCATCCGCCCTCACAACTCAAACTGATGAGTGCCGATGGAAGGGTGATGGGAAGAGAAGGTCCCAACTAGGGGAAGCACAACTGCGCTAGCTACGAGGGGAAAGGCAAGTTAGTGCGAGTCAGAGGAGGGCAGGGCGTGGCTTTCTCCTGAAGAGGCCCGGTGGACACCCTCTGAGGTGGAGCCACCACCTCCCATTGCCGCAGCAGTCGCTGAGGAAGCTCCTTGGGCTGCTGTGGACGGGGCCAGCCACGGCCTCCTGTGCAGGGGAGAGTGCGGCAAGAGTGGACACTGTTGCCTTCTATGTAAAAGTGGGAGAGAGTAGAAATAAAATACCATGTCTGTCTGTCTAAAAAACCTGAAAGCACATCCAAGAAAGGAGTAACAAAAATTACCCACAAAGGTCAGAGGTAAGAGCAAGACTTGCCATAATCCTTCCAGGATTTTTGGAATCTGTACAGATATTACCAGTTCACCCTTCATTAAAAACGTCTAGTAGAACTATGGAGTTACAATGTGTTTGAATATTCAGATTTGGAGCTACAGTCTAGTCATTTTATTTTAAGGGCTGGTTCCTGTTCTATTAAAGCAGCAGTGTAACATTCTAACTGCAGGACGTCGGGCAGAGCTGCAGATACCCTCGGCTCTCCGAGGGTCACACTAGCCTTCTGGCTGTTTCCTTGCTGTTTCTATTGCTCCTGAAATCCTCCTGCTGGCCTCAGAGCAACATAGGTGTGTTTATTCAGGAAATGCATATGAGATTTGAGGCAGAGCAGGAGATGAAATTATAGACAGGTGGGTGCAAATAGTCTGTCAGTCTCAAGATTATTCAAAAGGGGGCCAGGGTGTAACTTGGTGGTAGAATGCTTGCCTAGCATACACAAGACCTCAGCTTCGATCCCCAGCATGGTGGGGTGAGGGGGCATCACACAAGAGAGCCAGGAGTGGTGGTGGTGGTACATCCCTGCCATGCCAGCACTTGGGAGGTGGAGGGAGGAAGGTCACCAGTTTGAGGTCAGCCCAGGCTACACAGTGAGACTGTCTCCAAAAACCAGGAGCTCAGGGTGTAGAGCAACGATAAGGTGACTACCTAGCATACACGAGGCCCTAGAGCCAACCCCCAACGTTACAACACCCCCATCCCCAACCAACCAACCAACCAGCAGGACATCCAAGGGCAGGCTCCTGTCCTGTGTGCCTGCAGCCCTGTGTGATGGTACCAGCTGCTGCTGTGGACAGGTGGAGTCTCAACGCTGAGGGAGGGCAGGGGCCTCCACGGCTCCAGCAGGCAACTTGCATGGAGACTGCACAGGAAGACGCCGACCTCCACACCTTCATCTGGGCCTTTCCCTTCCTCGCTTCAGGGGTGCACAGCTCCTAGAAGATGAGGGTCAAGTTCCCGGCATTACAAGAGCTGCCTGCAGGACGCCCTGCCTGGCTCCACACCAGGCAGCCTCCGCTGAGGTGCAGGCCGCCAGGGTGGGGAGGCTGGGCTGCAGGGAGCAGGCGGGCAGCCTGGCCAGGTGGGCCAGGGCACACAGTGGTCTTTCCATCTGCAATGCCTGGGACTGACAGAAGCCTCTCTGACTTCCCAGACTTTCCAAGCAAGGCTCCTGGACTGGCCGTAAGGGAAACGTGGCCCATCCCTGCCCAACACCCACAGTCTCGCCCGGCAGAGAACAGCAGCCTGCACTCAAGCACTCACAGCAGCTAAGGACGTGTGGCCACCTGCTCAGCCCCTTGCTGATGCCATGGAGACACATTTCAGGAAGTTTCCGTGCCCACCCTGGTGTTCCCCACTTTCCTTAAGACAGTTCCTTCCGAGAAAGCCCTGTAGCCACTGCCCTCTGGCCTGGCATGAGGGGGCCTCCCAGGGGCAGGTGGCAGGCCCTGGGCATGGCTCCTGGTTTGTAGACGATTGCTGTCTAGCCCTTGGCATTTGCTATGCTGCAGCTCACAGATGCCAACGAGTAGTCTTAGCTGGTTCACAGAAACTTTTCTTTTCAAAATCATCTTTGTGCAGGGCATGGTGGTGCACACCTGTAATCCCAGCACTTGGGAAGCAGAGGCAGGAGAATGCCTCAAATTGGAGGCCAGCTTCATCTACATAGTTCAGGTCAGCTGGGGCTACATAGCAAGACTGTCTCAAAAGTCAAAGTAACAAAAGATAAAAAATAAAAGCAAAATAGAAATGTGTGCTTGAATACACAGGTAAATAATGCTTATTCAACTTATTCAACATATTAACGAATATTCATATTCAACATATTCAACATATTAATCCATGTCCTCAGTCTAGACCACATTAAAGTTCATACACAACAGGAAGTCTGCAGCCATAGCACTGTGGCGTCCGATCCTGTCAGATCTGCAAGCTAAGCAGGCTCGGGCCTGGTTAGTACTTGGATGGGAGATCATCTGGGAAAACCAGGTGCGGTAGGCTTGGGAGAAGTACCCGGCAACCCACTCCCAAAAAACAATCAGCCATTGAAAACACTATGAATAGCGAAGAAGCACTGACAGTACCTTTTTGCCTGTTGTACGCAGGGTCGCTGAGTTGGACACTGACTTGACAGCACCTAACAACAGAACAGAATTCTAAGCAATGAAACAATTTACAGAATTAACTTTCAGGAAAAGTACGCAGGAAAAGAAATGACAGCTGCAACCTTGAAGATAAGCAAAAACGTCAGTGTAAGTCTGAACACTGCTGTTATCCTTACCTCATTAAAATGCAAAAGGCTCTGCTGCAATCCGATGTGTCAGAGGGAAAGCAAGGCAGAAAGGTCCCACATGCCTTCAGGACACCTGACTTCTGAGAAGTGAGTCCGACAAGTGAAGGGAGGGCACGCCAGGCCTGTGGAGCAGGGGCACCAAGCCCAAGCCCAAGCCGCTGCCTGAGCATACAGGACAGCCTCGCACTCACCTCTGTCCTCTCCCTGCCCAGGTGTCCACAGCTGACCACTTGGTGGGAAATACACTTTTTTTTTTTTTTTGGTGGTACTGGGGGTTGAACCCAGGACCTCATGCTTGCATGCTCTGCAAGTGCTGGACCACTGAGCTGTCACCTCCAGCCCATTCTTTTTTTTACTTTTTGAGACAGGGTCTCGCTAAGTTATGCAGACTGCCTCTGGTCTTGAACTTGGGATCCTCCTGCCTTCGCCTCCTGAGCCGCTGGGATTACAGGCGTGCACCACCGCGCCTGGCTTGGGAAATACGTTTTGAAGAAAAGATGGAAATAGCTGTCCAAATACACAGTGCAAATCCAGTTAAACATTTAAAATTTATTAAACTTTTTGGCCAAAATAGTTGGAACATATACAATACTATTTTACTAGAACTATTTTTCCTTAAGGACCTGGGCTGACTAATGCATTAACAAGTCTGTTCCACGTCTCAGACGTTGTAAATTGTCTCACAGCCAAGATACAGTATGACAATTATTTTAAATGAAGGTACTTTTAGTTCATCAATTTCTAACTCAGTGTGAACTAAAGTGAGAGGCATTCTGTTAACATGAATTCAGGGTAACGTCGAGATATTTTCTCTTTGCATATAAATCCTCAGTAGTCAAAATACACCTTCATTTCAGCAGGGGCACCTGAGCCTTGGCGCACCATCTTCCCAAAGTGACTGGGCTCATGGGTTCAATCCCATCAAAGCAAGTTTCAGCCACTAGTGTTGGTCATCTTTGTATTTTTTGTTGGGAAATCTTGATTTCTGATATCAAAAATCTTTTAAAGTAAACCATCAAAATACTGGTGGTATTATGACACAGTAATTAAAACTGTTTGATTCTGATGGTTTGAAATGTAGGATGAAATTCAGCATATGCATAATTTTAGCAACACTTAACAAGTGTGTTTTTCCCCCAAGGTACTTTTTAAAAAAAGAGTTAAGAAGAAAGTGCATTATGTTTTTAGTTGTAGTGGATTTGAAGCCTACTTTATTTAAACCAGGTGTTAATTTTATGGCAGCAATTTTGTTCCTCTTCCTTGCAATTTTCTTTCTCATAGGTAGACTCAATTATGCTCTTCCCAGATCTTACCTCATGTAGCAGATGGACCATTTCTACAGAAGCTAAACAAGGAGATAGCAGCTTTGGGGTGGCTCTGTTTAGAATCTGAGGTGCTGCACGTTCTACCATCCAGCCAAGGAGGGACAAGAATTTCTCAATTTGTTCCAAAGAATAATTCTGCATGACTGCATTTACGCAATTGAGGAAAATAAAAAGACGATACTTCTGTCTGCATTTAAAAACACTTTACAGTGTTATTTTTATTAAGTGGTTACACCAGAAGGTGTGATGGCAGATGCAGTGGGTGAGGACGGCTGCCTGAGCCTGCTCGGGCGTATCCACACGTCCACGGTGAGGAGCCCACCTGGGCTCAGACAGAGGCCAGGGAGGAGCGTGGGCGGTGGCCACACTGCATCGGGTGAAGGCCCAGGGGCGGGAGAGACAGAGGGAAGAGCTGGAGAGGAGAGACTGGCAAGACCTTTTCTCTCCAATGGCAGCTGTTTGGTCTATCAACGTTCGGAAAGGAAGGCTCAGACTTAAATAAATACATTTATTCTGAGTAGCGGCCGTTGGTGAGCAGTGCTCACCGCGTCTGCCTCCAGTGGGTTTTCCCTTGAGCAGCAGCACCCACCTCGCCCCACGCCCGAGAGCCACGCCAGGGCTCCAGCCGAGGCCCCCTCGCTCCTGTGTCTATGAAGGGAAGTAGGAAGTGTGTCACTGTTCTGAATGAAGAGGACAACAATGCCTTTTCTGTGACAGAAAAATGGCCAGCTTAACTATGCAAGACAAGACTTGGTCCTCCAGTTAGCTTCTTTAGTTGATTTTGTCCTGAAATATATACAAGTTATTGGTGGCAGCTACAGCAATAATGTTCTCCACGGGGTGCCAAGCTGTGTGAAGGATCTTCTTATTGAAGTCCAGACTGTCCACACTGATCTCGTCTTTCTTTCTCTTTCCCCCTGCGCACACTTTGCGGGGCTTTAGACTGGCTCGGGGTTTGCTGTTCTCTCTCGACGCTTCCAGGGTCACGTCCCTCCGAGTGTTTCTATCAAACATTCTAAAGAAGTTGTTGTAGGACCCCGTCATGATAGCACTGTGCAAAACGAGAAAAGAAGCGAGACGGTGAGTGCCCGGCAGAGCAGGCAGGAAGCACCCAGGCCCACTCCCCCACGAGGCGCAGCCAGCCAGTGACGCCCAGGGCGGACCCTCTCCAAAGCCTCCATTTCCACATCGCCAAGTATTTTCATAAAGGAAGAACGCTGTCAGAAAAGGAACCATGTACAATCATGTCAGAATAAGAAGGTAATAGATTAGCCGGGCGAAGTGGTGCACGCCTGTAATCTGAGCGACTTGGGAGGGTGAGGCAGGAGGATTGCCAAGTTCGAGACTAGATGCAGTCTGCATAATTTAGTGAGACCCTGTCCCAAAAAAGTGAAAATATGGGCTGAGGGTGCAGCTCAGTGGTCCAACACTTGCACAGCATGCAAGCGCAAGGCCCTGGGTTCAATCCTCAGCACAGCAAAACAAACAAACAAATAAACAAATAAATAAAGGATTGATACTTTTAATAACATTAATGACATTTTGAAAAAAGTGAAAAAAAGAATCTACCGTTCTCAGTCTTACGAGAATGACAGGCAGATTCAGAAAAGAAAAACTGCATGCAGCTCTCCTTGCTTACTTCAGATTTACCGCATCAGCACAGGAGCATGGTGTGCCGGAGGGGCTGGAGATAGAACGGTGCCCGAGTGCCCACCACGGCAGCATTACCAACTCCTGGGAGACCGAGGCTGTACACGTGGCCGGCTCTAACTGGGCATTCTCCAAATTCGTTTCCACACAGAATACAATCGTACACAAGGATGAGGAATAAAAGGGTGCTGATTGGAAGCTCATGTTCACGTTACTGAAACTCAATAGCAACCGCAACAACTGTTCAGAACACGCAGCAATAAGACTTGTTTTTCAGGAAAATGTATTTTATTGATATGGATAGGAACTGTGGTGCACTGACACAATGAACAGTAGACCAACCTTTCAATTCTTGTCTCTTTTTTGTTTTGAGACAAGGTCTTGCTAAATTACACAGACTGCCTCTGGCCTCGAACTTGTGATCTCTATCTCTGTCTTCCAAGCTGCTGGGATCACAGGCAGGAGCCACTGTACCTGGCAACAGCCTTTACATTCTTGACAGTGCCTGCATGGAGGTGAGCATGCTGCAGCTGCCCAGCACCTGAGCGCAGCAGGACCATGGTGGCCCATGGCAGGGAACAGAGACGAACATGAGGCAGGCGCTCCGTCTGTTTTTGCTGGACAACCTAGAGGACAGTGAGGCAGTGCCATGCTGTAGCACAGTTCCAGACAGTGACAGGCCACCAGACACTTAGCTCTACTTCATCCTGCCCCATAGCAGAAGCTTCCAGACAAGAAGATGGAGGAGGATTTTCAAGAATGAATGGACTAAGCAAATGCTACTGGGCAAGCTTTTGGACGTTCCTGGCAATGTGTAGCTGTAGCATTCTGAAATATTTCAGACAAACCAAAAGGTAAAGACTGGTACAGCGAACATCCTCGCACCTGTAAGCCATCACTGAGGCAGTTAAATCTCACGAGGCATCCTCGAGAAAGATGATTCCCTATCCTGGCCCCAGAGGGGTAGTCTCTCATTAAAACAGGAGTGTATAACTCCTGTGCACATTTATATTTTGAATAGTTACAGATTTTATTTATTTTTTTGCAGTGCTAGGAGTTGAACCCGAGGGCTTGCACACAATAAGCAGGTACTTTACCACTTAGCCACACCTCCAGCCTTATTATGAATTTGTTCTTATTGTTTTGTTTTGAGACAGGGTCTTACTATGTAGCCCAGGCTCAAAATCCTGCCTCAGCCTCCCACGTACTGGGATTGCAGGTATGCGACACCACGCCCTGCTAATTATGGATTCCTAAAAACAAAATGGCCTTACATGTTTTAAATGCCTCATTATGTCATCAAATGGAATAGATTCCTCCTGAATTTGCTTTCTTTCCTTATCATCTTTTTGAGATCCACATCTGTGATACATACCATTCTATTTCACTGATTTTTACTGTAAATGGACAATTCACTCATTTGTCTCCTCATGATGAATACATGGGCTGTCTGTTCCTGGGCATTTGCTAGGCAGTTTTTTCTTTTCTTTTTGAGACAGGGCTTTGCTGTCTAGCCCAGGCTGGCCTGGAACTCAAATCGATCCTCCTGTGTGCTGGGATTACAGGTGGATAGCACCATGCCTGGCTCATTTCAAGTTTCAGAACACTGTCTCCTTGGCTGGATGCACAAGAGGCTCCCAGCTTGCCGCTCACCACTTCCACAGGAAGGCCAGGTGAGATCACTGCCCCACCTGTCATTTTCATTTATTTCTGCATTCTGTTCATTCCCACTCATGGTTTTTACTCTTTTTTAAAGGCAGCTGTTTGCCACTTACTTACAACTCTTCACATATTTTAGATGCTTTCTCCTTTGTTATATTTGCTCTTGTGGCTACTACTTTTACCATTTTATTTCAATATAAAGAAGTTTAAAAGTTTTAATGATGTTGAATTTTGTAATGTTTCCTTCTGTGTCTGGGCTTTTGGGGCCTGGTTTCAGAAGCCCTTCTCTCTCCAGCGCAGTTCCTCCGTATCTGTAAACAACACAGTGCTGACTGTATGGTGGTGGTGGTGGTGTCTAGTTTTTGTCTTGCCAGCACAGATTGTCACCTAGGACCTCCATGTGGCCACGAGACACCAGCTTTGCTCCCAGCTTTCCCAGCTGTTTTGATCACCCGTCTTCCTCAGCTGCAGACCCTCTCCAGGGTCCCTTTTCTGTTTGAAGTACAGCCTGCAGTATATTCTTTCAGTTCTCACTTCTTAGTTTCCAGTTGAGAAAACGGTTTTCCATCTGAAAATGCCTTTATCCTATGCCCTTTCTTATTCAATTTCAATGCACTTTCTAGGTTGTCAAGAGCTTTTCCCCAGCACACTGAAGACAGAAGCTATAATATACCACTAGTACACCAGTCTCTGGCATCTCTCTACAGTCCAACTCCTTAGTGCTGTACCAGTATTGAGGCGGTGGAGCTGGTAGCAGGTGTTTAGGGTCATGAGAGATCTGCCTTCATAGAGGGAATAACGTTTTTCGGGAAAGGTGGGGTTAGTTCTCTTGAAACTGGGTTAGGTCTCCAGGTCTTGCTTCCTTTCTCTTTATTTCCAGGTGACTTCGCTGTCTTCTGCAGGCTCATGGCATGTGGTGCCATCATGAGGCCCTCAGTGGAGGCTAAACAAACTTCTTCATTACAAATCACCCAGGTTCAGGCATTTTGTTATAGCCACCCAAAACCAACTAAGGCAGGCTTCCACTGTGACTGTGTAGAAGTCTGTCCTCAGATTCACTGTCCGCTCTCCACAGGATTTGTGTTCTTCCTCAGTCTGCTCTTAAGGTCCTCTCTCTGCTTTCGGTGTCCGGCAATTTCATTATGGTGTGGACATGGACTCACTTTTCTGTGGATTTCTGTCCTTCTTGAGTCTACGCCCGTTGTGTCACAAGCTGTAGGAAATTCCTAGACATTATCACTTTTGTATCAGTGCATGTTAACTGTATAAAGGACTGTGTTTCATCATCATGTTAAACTCGTCTCCACAATTCTGTGCGTTTGGGTACTTCTTTCTCTTCTCCTCTGTGGCTTTAACCTTCCATGTCTTCTGCCTCTTGGGCTTTCTGGGCCGTGTTTTGGGAAACTTCTGGTCTTCCGTGCAGCCTACCTCACCACCTCTAGCTGGACTGGGGTGTGATGGCACATGTGGATTTTCATCTACCGCGCCCTTTGTTTCTTGAGGTTCTGGTTGATTTGTTTCCGCATCTCCTAGGTCATCTTTAAAAATCTTGTGGTTCCTTGTTCAGGTTTTTGGTTCCTTCCCTTAATCTGTACCCATTTCAAACATTCTTATTTTATATTCTGTAACTTACAATGTCAACATCTGAAATTTGCTTATAGTCAGGTGCAGTGGTATACACCTGCATTCCCAGCAGCTTGGGGGCATCCTTGCTTCCAAGGAGCACTCTGGTTGTACCTCTTCTAGGACAGATCTGTTGGTTCTTTTGGCAGTCCATGGTATTATGGAGGCCTTACAACCTCCACAGTAGGCAGTGACTCGGCGTTTCAGCGCAGCCTGATGGGGAGTGCTCTAAGGCCGTTCCTGCCCCCCCTCTCCAAACGCTCTTCCTCTTCACTCATCTTGGCACAATAAAAACATCAAAAATCGACCATGCGCTGGACATCGTTTCTGCCTAAATGCAGATGCACAGCAAGTAAGGCGAGAAGTTTGCTCAGACGCCCACATCCTCCACTTGACTCCATCGCCAAGCAGAGCCCTGGAGAGCACGGCCCGTCCTGTCCCCTCAGGCCTGAGTGGCGATGGCGCGCGGCGAGGTGGGCTCACCTGTCTGAACCGTTCCAGCAGCACTCGAATTTGTCGAAGATGCAGTCGTTCTCGTACAGGGAGCAGAGCTTGCTCCGCAGGTACTCGTGCACCTGGTGGGTCTCCACGGGCCTGCTCTCCATGTTGAGGTCCCACACCTTCACCGACAGGTAGTCTCTGGTCATCATGTACCGACCGCTGTGGCTGAACTTGACATCGGATATTGATGAAATGATTTCCGAGAAGAAGGACCTACTGCTGGGATCTTCAGGCTCTTCAAAAACTGAAAAATAAAGAAAGCACCTTCAACCTCTGTATTTATTTATTGATTTATCGATTTATTTATCTAGTATTGGGGGCTAAACCCAGGGCCTTGTACATTCATTGCAAGTGTTCTACCACTATGGTGCACCTCCAGCCCACTTTTTAGTTTGAAATAGGGTCTGAAGTCAAAGAGGTCACCTCAGGCCTCAAACTTGCGATTCTCCTGTTGCAGCCTCCCAAGTTGCTGAGTTTATGGGCGTGGGCCACCACGGCTGGCTCAGCTTCTGTTTTAAATCTGAGGACAAATCACTGCAAAGCTCAATGCATGGCCTGGCCCTTCACTGAGACTCTAGAGGACTCGGCCTCATACTGCTGAATCTTCTGACCTTCCTCCTTCCCCAACTTTTCCGTTTTCAACTTCTGCAGGTGAGCGCTACAGATAAGACGCTGCGCCACCAGGGCTGACAAGGGAAAGACATTGGAAGTGCAGATGCTCCGAGACCAGAGCCTCATAGGCAAGGCTCCCCGTGTCCTCACGGCACCAGGCTAGAGACACGCTGGCCTGCCCCATCTGTACATGTCACAGGAAGGTACCTGACAATGCAACCACAGCACTCGGGGGCTCCCAGAAAGCACAGCTCCCCGGAGGAATGGCTGATGCACGAACTGCCAATTCTCACCCTGGCAAGGCAGTGTGGTCAGATGTTAACAACCAGAGGTTCCACTGGCCAATGCCAGTCACAAAAAAGGTGCTGTCTTCCGTGATGACTGGTCATGTTCTACTGTAACAGAGTGAAAACCTCTCAAGGCTTCCCGAGCAGAACCAGCCTCCCACGCAGAGGCATGGCCACTCCCTTCACCTGGGACGGGCACTGGCTCCCCACAAGTGGCCACGCCTGTGTGTAGGACGCTCGGGGCAGAGGATACGTGTCTCCTTCACTTTAGGGGACTTCAGACTTCCTCTTGTTTTTCTCCATATGCGAATCTGTAGTGTTTGTTGGCTCTGTAGGGGACATGATTTTGAAGCCATCTAGTGCCATCACCAAGCATTTACTCAACTCAATTCCTACTAAAACTAGTCTGGAACTCCAGAGCTGCTTACTGGAGAATGGTATGTGGAAGGCTATAAAGTTAGAACGCTTCTTTTTCACTGCAGTAATTCTAACAGGAGTACAGAATTACTAAAAATGCACATCAGCCTGAGGAAGGGAAAACGGCAGAAGGCTGCCAAGAACTCGCTGGTGAGTGCACTTGGTCAAGCGGCGTGCGTGCGGACACCGGCCAGCCGTGAGGCACTCGACAGGCACCGACCAGTGGCTTCACTGTTGGCACAAGAACCACAGCAAGCTTTCCAGGACATACAACCCACACCACCTGGACACACAGACAAGCGGGACCTCTTTTTTTCCTGAGGTCTTGAACTATTGGCCTCAAGTGATCCTTGCACCTTAGCCTCCTGAGAAGCTGGGACAAGTGTGTGCCACTCTGCTCAGAGGGCCTCTTCTCAGTGGCTGAAGAAAAAAACAAAGCCAAGGCTTTGCTCACCTAGAAGGAACTTCAGGCCTATTGTTGTTGTTGTTAGATGCTGCTGAGACGTGTCCGACTCCTATGGACCTCATAGGGTTTCCAATGGCTGACTGCTTTGGGAGTGGATTGCCACGTCCTCCTCCCATTTCTGCGGTGCTGGTTATTGAACCTGGGTCCTCACAGAGTGCGGAGCAGAGCTCTACCAACTGAGCTGAATTCCAGCTCGACTTCAAGCCTAAGTGGATTAAAACCCAGGGAACTAGCTCCAAACCCAGCAAAGCTCTCGGTGAGCAACGCTTACTATGAGAGCTGACAGTGGCCACAGGTGGTACGAGCCCGGGCAGCGCCAGCCCAGCTCTGATACGTGGAGGCAGAGGCCTCGATGGGGCTCTGCTGGACTTCATGCGGGGAGCCCTGGGGTGAGGGGCTGTGCTTGGGCAGAGGTGAACGACTGGCACCACAAGCACCTGCCCACGACGGGCAGCCCAGGGTGGGCGCCGTGGCGAGGAGGACCTCGAGCAGGGCTCACAGGCTGCCCCCCAAACTTCCCAAACAAGGCTGGGCTCCCCACGCTACAGGCGCTCGAGGAGAGGGAGGACCCTAGCGGTACAGACCGCTGGTATCTTAGACTTACACTTGGAGTGCCTGTCGCACAGGGCCGAGGAGCGCATGTCACACAGCCGGATGGTGCCCTTGCTGCTGCTGTAGACAAACACGTTGCACTGGTGCGGGTGGAACTCGGCGGCGGTGATGACTTCCGTCAGCTCCTCCATGTTGGCGGGCTTGATGTCCACGATGTCTGGGGCGCAGCGTTAAGGCTCAGTGCACTGCTGACCCGTTGGCTACTCCAGCCAAGGAAAGTGGGCACAGACGGCTGCACAGCGAGCCCAGCCAGACCACATAGCCTCGCCTGACTCTGCCTCACCATGATGCGACTCTCCTGGTCCCACAAAGTCTCCAACAGCGAGACTGAGCACACAGTGACACACACAAGAAAGGTAAGCCAGTGCTCCCTGCGCACAACCCACAAGCGAGCACAGGCACAAACACCTGTAGGAGCTGCTGCGCTGGGGCAGGGGGAAACAGGAACTGCCAAGTTTCATGATGTTCTATTTTGTACTTTTCTCACTTTAAGAGTCTGTTGTGCCAGGCGCGGTGGCGCACGCCTGTAATCCCAGTGGCTGGGGAGGCAGAGGCAGAAGGATCGCAAGTTCGAGACCAGAGGCAATCTGCGTAATTTAGTGAGACCCTGTCTCAAAAAGTAAAAAATGGGCTGGGGGTGCAGCTCAGTGGTCCAGCAGTTGCAGAGCATGCAGGTGCGAGGCCCTGGGTTCAACCCCCAGTACCGCAAAAAAGTCTGTTCTGAGTCAGGGTCAATGTCAACATAGTGGTTTGTCAACTACAGAATCAGCCAATTGCGAAAGCAAGAAAGGGCAGGATTTAGCTCTGGGCCAATGTGGCACAGGGAGGAAGAGATTTTCCTTTTAGCAGAAATCGAGAAAATGGACCAGCTGTGAATCCCCAGCTGACCACCACAGGGAAGGGCATGTACCCAGATGGCCTGGCCACACAGTGAGCCGCAAGCAGCCCAGCGTCACGCCACAGCAGGGAAAGGGACCAGGGCAGAGCCCAGCAGCCCCCAAAGGGCCCTGGAGACTGCCATGAGCAGGCGGTAAGGGACTGCCTCTGTGGGAACTTGAGACTGGATGGAGCACCAGTGCTCAAGCATTGGCCAGAGTCTTGGATGGGGCCAGGCAGGGTGTGGACAGTCTGCTGGAAGGTGATGTATGAGGCAGGGGCTATGCATGGGGCACAGGGTGGTGGTGGTGGCGTCAGAGGGCCCCAGAAGGAGATGGCATTTGCGTCACAGAGAATGCAGAATTCTCACATGGAACCAAACTCCATTCTACCTGAAGCCGCATTTTCTATTCTATTGTCGTTGTTAGGTGCAGTCAAGTTGGCGTCTGACTCATAGCAACCCCCAACTAATAGCTTTACACTACTGTCAGTGCTTCTCTGCTGTTCATAGGGTTTTCAATGGCAGACTGATTTTTGGGAGGGGGTTGCCAGGTCCTTCTCCCAAGCCTACAGCTTCTGGTGTTCCCAGGTGGTCTCCCATCCAGGTACTAACCAGGCCCGACCCTGCTTAGCTTCCGAGATCTGACGCCACAGTGGTATGGCTGTAGGCTTCTATTCTATTACTTACCTGCAAATTTAGAAGAAAAAACCCCACCCAACATTGATTTTTTCAAATACGCCCTACTTAAAAATGCCTCTGACTGCATCAGTCAGGCTGTGGGCTCCAGGTCAGCCTCTTACAGAGAAGTTTCCCCAAGGGAAAAGAACTTCACATTTTTGTTGTTGTTGTTGTTGTTGGGTGCCATAGAGTTGGTATCTGACTCATAGCGACCCTCTGTACAACAGGGGAAACACTATTGTCAGTGCTTCTCTGCTGTTCATAGGGTTTTCAATGGCAGATTGATTTTTGGGAGGGGGTTGCCAGGTCCTTCTCCCAAGCCTCCAGCTTCTGGTGTTCCCAGGTGGTCTCCCATCCAGGTACTAACCAGGCCCGACCCTGCTTAGCTTCCGAGATCTGACGGGATCAGATGCCACAGGGCTATGGCTGCAGGCCTTCACATTTTTAGTGTCAACTGAATCACAGAGAACTTATACTGTCAATTACTAGGTAGAAAACCGTCTTCCAAAGGTTAGAGTCTGAGGGACATGGATATCCATGCACACAAGAAATAACTGAATAATGATCAAAGAGAAGCACAGAGACAGCCACTGAAGGATACTAAAGCTTCTATCTGTGATTTCTAAATGCCATAGGTTAATTCTCAGGTCATCTGCAGAAAGATATGTTTCATGATCACTATTTACTGAAATGGAATTTATATGATACGTGTGAGCATTTGCAAAAATTCGTCGTGGACTTGCTTCTACCATAAGGTCCATGGGCTTCAATATTGGAACCTAAAAACGGAAGGAAATAGGAATTCAAAACACGGGCCACAGCCACGTAAGGTCACAGCACACAGAGCAAACAACAAGATGGGACAAATGTACGTTTTGTACAGGTGATGCCTCCAAACAGTCAACTAGCTGAGCTGTAGGCAGGTAGAAAACCGGACTCTGTTCCGAGCTTTCCTTCTTTGCCCACCAGAGGTTACACGTTCTTGTTATGAAGAAAGGAAGATAAAGTGCCCCCAACTAACAGCTTTACTTATGTGGCCCCTGGTGGCCACAACCAAAACGCTGAACAGCCACGTCCCGGGACGCGCGGAGGACCGCTCTGTCCTTGCCCCTTTCTTCCTGCACTCGTGCCCTGCTTCCCAGCACCAACACCCTGGCCCTTGGCAGAGGGCAGAGGAAGGCCCTGGGGAGCCACGGACTCTCGGCTGCTGGAACACCTGGAGCCCGTCACCTGCATGGCAGCTGCCGGTCTGCACTGCATCTTACACTTCACCAAAGGGGAGAAGCAGCAGAAGGCAACCCTGCCCCGGCCCTGGGCTGAGCATGGCATCAGGGCGGCTCCCAGGAGCAGGCTGCTCCGCTGAGGGACGGGACGGCGAGGAGAGCACCCTGGACAGAGCACGGGTGCCCAGCATGGAGAAAGCATCAGTGGCGAGGAGCAGCATCCCGGTGAGAACAGAGCGAAAGGCCCATGCCTTGCCCGCAGGAAGGAAAACAGAACTGAGGACAGCGGCAGGCTTTTTGCACTCTGACACCACAAGGGGGCCCTGAAGCTGGGAACAATCTCTCAGCTCCGTGTTCCCCGGGGAAATTCTGTAAAAGTGACTTCAGGAGAGTGTGGGGAAACGCTCCTCTCAATTCAGCCCAGAGAGTGCTTATCATGCCCTGGGGTCCCTGGGCCTGGAGACGTACCCCCACCACGACCCCCAGGACAGCGCTAATCAATCAAAGCACGAGACAGCGGTAATTCTCCCAACACAGAGTCCTTCTGAGTACGCCCCTTTTCTAAATTATTTCTGAACAGTAACATTTCTGACTCTTGTTCAGATAAGGTCAAATTAGCAGTCTGCTTTGAACTCTGGGAGAGGCCGGCACTCAGAAACAGACCTAAATTCATGTGAAGAGTTACGAGCTTAGAACCCTGCGCCTCACCCTCATGCTGTGGCCCATCCAGAAACTACACTTCCCTCAGGTTTCCCTCTGGCCACTGACTAGACTGGACTTCTGCAGGCTAACTCTATCAAAGGGGCCTGAAATAAACCAACGCGGGCCTAACAACACCTGCAGTCTTCCAGAATCAGCACATGAGCTCATGGGGTGCGCAGGGGGCCTGAACTTGAGGATCTTGGGTTCCTGATGGCTGTGCATGGTGGAGGTGGAGCTGGTGGCAGGAGAGAGGGACAGGAGCAGAGCAGGACTAGGGGCAGCCCTTGCAGCCAAGGTCTCCTCCATCCCGTGAGATTGACTGGCAGCTTAGTACCATGCCACAAGGCCATGGCAAACACTTCAGCACTTGTATCACTGTCACTAAACATGTTCACAATGTGAACGCGGCACCATGGCATGTCAGAAATCACCCGTGGTCGCTGGGCGTGGTGGCGCACGTCTGTAATCCCAGCGGTTCGGGAGGCGGAGGCAGGAGGATCGCAAGTTCGAGACCACAGGCAGTCTGCATAACTTAGCGAGACCCTGTCTCAAAAAAAAGTAAAAAAAATGGGCTGAGGTGCAGCTCAGTGGTCCAGCACTTGCAGAGCATGCAGGCGCGAGGCCCTGGGTTCAACCCCCAGCACTGCAAAAAAAAAAAAAAAAAAAAAAAAGAAAAGAAAAGAAATCACCAGTGGTTTGGAATAAATCCTCCAGGTTCCTATAAACTAGATCTGAGCGAGTGACTTTGCCTTTCTTGGCCTCAAGGAGCCACTGGAAATCGGTGGTAACATCAGTCTGACAGACCAAGTTGGCCTACCCTTGGGATGCTCGCCTCACCCACCCACTGTGAGCAGGAATGACCCGGCACTGCAGAGGGACTGCACCCATGGGGTGGGCCTGCACACCCTGCACGGAGGCTGTCAGGGGAAGGCTGTGACAGCACGGCTCCTTGCAGCACCCTCAGCCAGCTCGTTGGCAAGTCTTACTTGATGGACAACACTGTATCAGGGGCTTAAATTTTACTGAAAATCTGCTACCCACTCATTTTCAAAAGACCAGCTGCACCCCTGGGGCCAGTGGCTTTCTATGGAACACTTCTGCCCACATGCTGGCATCTCTGCTAAGCCCATCCTGGGCGGCACTTCCTGTGTCTGACCAGACTCAGCTGATGTAAGTCAGGTTTGTTTACCCTGAAATGTCACCTGGCATTTCATCTAACTTCAGACACTGGCGACAGTGTGTACCATTAGGCCAACTATATGACACTGAGATTTTAAGTTTAACCCAATCTTGTAGATGTTAAAATGTGAAAAAAATCTAGTTAATTAGAACTGATGAAATATGGCTGTTTCACCTGCATCCAGGCTACCAAAAAAGGAGAGAAGTATTTAACCATTAAAGTAACGACATTCAGGACTACCGTGTGAAAAACTCTGAGACACCAGAGCCGGCCATGGCTTCCCCAAAGGAAATGCCATCAGCACCATCACCAGCGAATCTTGCCGGTCCACTGTCCATCTTCCCACCTGCCACTTACGCTACCTGACCAGGAAGTGCCCTGAGTCCCACACACACTTCCGCCTGCCCACAAGGCTCCACCACAGAACTAAACGAGAGCTCTTCCCTTAACACCACTTTACTTCTGAGGCAGGCGCGTGACTTTTGGCCTCTGTGGAAATGGGAGGACCCCTGTGAACACACAGGGAAGCACCAGGACCCTCGTCAGGGATGACTCTCACACCCAAGAAGGCAGAGCCCCCAGCACTCTCTAGGCGGGTGTGACGCTGTTCCTGGCTGACTGTGACGGGCCGGGAAGGTTAAAGGAAAGGCAGTGTACCCGCAGTGCTGTGATTCTGAATGGGTCCCGCAGTCGTCCGTCTTCGTCCTTCAAGTTATAACCTTCTGCTCTTTTATCTCGTTCACTTATTTTCCATAATTTAATAGTTTTATCTGAAAATAAAAACCTCATTTTTCATATTAAAAGAAAAACCATAAAGAAAATGCCTCACTGTATTTGAGTTTCGTACTAGAAAACTCTGTGGCTTGACGCTGCTGTCTAAGCTGCAGGCCTCTGAACGTGAACACTTTGTACCGTAAATAAACACAGCCATGCATCCACAGTAGAGTAACTACTATTGTTTTTTGGGGGCATACTTTGAATTTTCAACCTCTCTCTTTTCACCCTAGCTGATAATTTACCCTTCCCCAATTTTAAGCAGAAATGTCTAGAATTACTTAAAATAAAAAAGAATCTGCACACACAGAACATTAGGCATCAGCCACAGAGAGAAAAAGTTCTTACCATTTGTAGAGAGCAGAAAATGAGCAGCATTCTGTTGTGGTAACCACCTAATTTTATTAATTTTTTCCTCAATTTCTAGACTTTTCAAATAGTCAAACTCTGGTTCATGACTTTGAAAGGTACTGTAAACATTATATTCTCCCCTAGAATGAGGGCGGCTTTTATTCTGTAAGGAAACATAAGAGTTGTTTTAATGAATAAAGCACAATGCAGAGAAAATTTTAGTACCACCAACTTGAATTATCAAGTGACCACACAGATATTTAAAAATTAAGAAGATACTGGTTCAAAAAACCTTAAACAGATGAAACTCAGCTTTAATGCACTTGGGAAAAATAAAGAATACTTTCCAACCCTTTTATTCCACATCTAGGCGTCCGATCTAGGCTGCCAGCCAGTGTCGCTGGGGCAGCGCTGGAGCTGGTGGGAAGCTCATTCTGTTTCTGAACACGCTGACTTCTGACTTACCTGGATGAACTACTCAGATAGGCCTGACTCTGAGGCCAGGAGCTGCACACCTGATTGCTGGGCAGGTGCGGAGCAGAGCTCTGGGGCACGGCCATGCCCATAGACCCTGTGCACCTTCATTTTATACATAGGCTTCCCTGTAAGACCGAACGTGGGTGGAGGGCTCTGCTGCTCAGGACGGAACAGCTGGAACCACACTGCTCGCCTGGCCTCCGACACCCCATCCCCTGCATGGCCGAAGCACCCAGCAGCCCCGAGGACTCATCACTCCACCTACCACACTCTGCTGGGCACCACGCAACAACCCTCCCACTTCCTGTCTAAGATGCCACATACTAACAACTCAGAAGCCCAGGGCTGTGGAGGACTCACGGGGGCAGCTGCACGGGAAAGACACAACTCACAGTGGTGTCACATGTGGCAGCCAGGAAAGTTGCAAAAAGCAGATGAACGTGAAAGTCCTTGTGTTATCGAAAGATGACAACAAGCCACCTGCGGTTACTCAAGCTGCCATGAGGGAGCTGCTCCTGTACAAACCTGTCTTTTTCCATCCTGATTTGGCACAGCTTAACCAAACACTCAAAACTCTCCAAGACCCACCGTATTCTAGTACAAGGTGTTTGACATTGCTCATTCCTTTTATATTTTAAGATAATTTTTTGTTTTTTAGGTTTAAGCAATAATCCACACAAACAGGAAAGATTTCATTTCCTATCCTAGGATCTGTTAGGGGAAAGGGGTGGGGTACCTACTTAAGTAGTGCCACAGTGGCAAACTTTTTTAAGGGGCTCAAAGTGAAGTCTTTGAATCTAAGACAGCTATGACACAGCAACTTGTTCACTAACCCTGCTGCTAAGAAGGTAAGGCACGTGGTTCTTAAGTCGTGTTGTGTGACAGTCTACCTTTTGGATAAGAATGCAAAGCTATCAGCTCATCCAATGGTGAAGATTTAGAAAGATTAATGGTAAAATACGACCCAGCTATACCACTACTGGGCATATACCCAAAGGGAGACAAGTCACCACACCACAGAGACACCAGCATCTCCATATTCAATGCAGCACTTTTTGCAATAGCAAGATATGGAACCAACCAAAGTGCTCATCAACAGAAGAATAGCTAAAAAAATTATGGTACATATACACAATGGAATACTACTCAGCAATAAAAAAATGAAATGTCATTTGCAGCAAAATGGATGGAACTGGAGAACATCTTAAGCGAAGGAACATGCTCAAAAAGAGAAATAGTGTATGTTGTCACTCATATGTGGGAGCTGAATCTTGAAGAAAAAATCGTATAGATAAGTTGATACATAAAAAATACACAATTAAATTTAGCAAAGAAGGGACAATATAAAGAGTAGAAAGGAGGGGGGAGCGAACCAGCAGAGGGAAATGAAGATTGCAGAAGGTGGGATGGGGAGGAGATCATTGTAAACAACTCAACATCATGAGTACATTGGAAAAATAGGGGAATACTACCCAAAAACGCATTTGAGTTTTACTACATATTAGTCATAAGGCTCTATAAACCTTGTAGATTGATAAAAATGTAACCAAAAGTGATACAATAGTTGCATAATGGAAAAAGGTAATGCTATACTACTCTGTACCCCACCATCTTTTACCAATAAAGGGAGGAAAAAAAAGAAAGATTAATGGTAATATACATATTATTCACGAAAAGATTTCTCACCATCCTAAATCAGAGAAAATGGGACTTTAAAAATCTAATCATAGATCAGAATAATCAAAGTTAGAGCTGGGACACACACATTTTAATAATGAAACCTGTTAGCATGCTGTATACCTGTCTCAGTCAAGCAATCCTCCAGCCTAAGGGTAAGTGGCCCAGGGGTCCTGCTACAGATTCTCCAAAGCTTCTCTCTCCAGCAGGAGGGGCTGCCACAGGACCACTCATGTCCTGTGCATGGAGGTTCTGCGTGGAAGGCAACAATCCCTACCAGCCTTTGAACCGATGTTTTAACACCAAAGTCAGACTAGAATGTGGAGATGAAAGGAAGAGCATGGACCACTGTTTAATCTGCTGGGTGTGGGTGGAGCAAGGCCAGCACTTCACAGGGCCCCAAGCCTGGTGTACCATGGTGCCCAGCTGGTACCCTTGCATAAGGGATATTAATCTCCTCCTCCTCCTCCAACAGCGCTAAGAACTCTGATGAGACTCTTGAGAAATAACTAATGGAGGCAGGCAAGGCCCGGTCCTACTTCCCATTCATTTACATGTAAAGAAGTGTCCCCTTCCCCCAGGAGGAAGGGCCTAAAAACCCGTGCTTACGAATGAGTTCACCTGTGGTGCCTCCAAGGCCCACACTCGGAGGCTCCTTGCCCTAAGGACAGGGTAGCCTTTGGGGCGTGGAGGAGTGCTGCTCATCTCCAGGAGAGAATCTGTCCCCCACTCTAAGTCAAGAGAGCAGTGTGGCCCAGCTCTCAGTGGCCTGTGGATGGCAGGATAGCTGGGGAGAGGGTGTTGCCGACAGCCTCTTTGGTCATTACCAGATGAAAGCATTTACATTCCACAGTCCCCCAACCTGGTGCTTATTAATCAGGAGCAGGGCAGGGATGTTCCCACTCAGATGAAGGCACTGGGCACTCAGGGCTTGCAGTAGGGAGATCTTGCTCATCTCTGAGGTCTGAAAGAAGATTCTACATGGCGAACATTATAGGACTGAATGCAAAGGAAATCTGACACTGAAAAAAATAAAATCGTCTTGTTTCCCTTCCTGTCAGTGGTATGTGCAGGGTGGAATGACTCCGTGTGGTCGGTGAAGTACTGACCTCTTGTTCCCGCTGAAAAATAACAACTCTGCCGCCCTTGTCTCCTGTTGCAAGAAGATCTCCAGAGTAGTTAAACTCAACAGTTGAGATGATGTCGGCTGTGAGCAAAAAACAGAAGCAATCACAGACGATGTTTGCGGAGAAGTCACAAGGAATATCAAAACCCAAAAGCAAGATGAACACATATACATACTCCCTGAACCAGGAACTGCCTGTCAAATGTGTAATTCCCAAGTGGGCGCGTCTTGGCTCTAGGACAGAGAGCCCACCAGGGATGTAGGGACTGGACAGTAGGAAAGAAGAAAGGGAACCGAGGCCTCTGTGGCAACCTACCTCCCAGCCCCGCCATGTGCCTCCCACCCACCTGTAACGTGAGTATCAATGTGAGCCTTGTCTAAGACAAAGGCTGTCATCTGGTGGTCAAGGCTTCCCTGACAGATAATACCTTTACAAACTGCACCCTTGCTAGGAGGAAGCAGAGAACGGAAATCACTCCTACAGTCAGCCAGGAAGGATGCGGACTGTGTGAGACACACGCCACCCCCAGCAATCGCACACAGAGAAGAACACTGTTAGGGGGATTCTGCTTCCTTAACGAGTCGGGTAGCTGCCAGATTTCTAACCCTTTTAAATGTCCGCCTCTGAGCTCAGTCCTCTGAAGACACTGGGAATCCATGAATCCATCCCAGGCACAGACCCCAGGTGTAAAACATTTCCTTCCTTCTCCCGAATGCTCAACCGCCACTAGGACGCTCACAGCTGACCTTTGCTCTAGGCAGCAATAGCCCTTCACTCCTGCCTGCCAGCACCTCTCAGAGGTGGGCTCTCTTTCATAATCTGTCTATATTCTCTATTTTTAACAGACTCAGTCTACATTCTCTACTATAATTTTCTGTGTCTCGTACAGTAACTCTTCTATATGGAAACAGAGATAAACTGAAGTATCTGCTGCTGGGGAGTGGGGCAGGACCTGCCTGCCACAGGCCTCCTGGACCCAGTCTCCCAGACCAGAGTCGCTCCTGTGTCTCCCCGCTAACACCAGCACATGCAGATTTGTGAGTTTGACTCCACTGATCCAATGCCTGGTCCCTGGGTTGGCTTGGCTTAAGGACATAGGGTAGAAATTTAGAAAATTAATTTTTAAAGGAGAAACAAAAGAAAGGAAAAAAAAAAAAAAAACCCTGATTGGTCCTAGAAGAACGCTGTCTACTTTAAAAATGCATGCAAAGAGCTGGATACAGAAAACCAAAAGAGAAGAACAGGTTCTGTTTCTCTCAAGGGAAGAAAAAATTTAAGCCTCGAGTGGCAATAGGGAAAGATTCTACAGGGAAAGTATTAAACGATGCAGGAAACATCAAAAGATGGAAGGAATACACAGAGTTATTACACAAAAGAGAACTGGTGGATGACGAATCATTTCAAGAGGCTGCATATGATGAAGAACCAAGTATTGAAGGCCAAAGTGAAAGCTGCCTTGAAGAATTGGCAAAACACAAGGCTCCAGGAATTGATGGAATTGATGAGATGTTTCAACAAACAGATGCAGCATTGGAGGTGCTAACATGTTTATGCCAAAAGATTTGGCAAACAGCTACCTGGCCAACTGACTGGAATAGATCCGTAGTTGTGCCTATTCCCAAGAAAGAGGATCCAACTGAATGTGGAGACTATCAAGCAATATATATCACATGCAAGCAAAATTTTACTAAAGATCATTCAAAAGTGACAGCAGTATATAGACAGGGAACTGCTGGAAAAATCAAGCCAGATTCAGAAGAGGGCAGTGAACCAGGGATATCATTGCTGATGTCAGATGGATATTAGCCAAAAGCAGAGAATATCAGAAAGATGTCTATGTTTTATCAACTATGTAAAGGCACAGGAAGGGCATATCAGAGCACCTAATTGGACTCATGGACCAGGAGGCAGTCGTTCAAACAGAACAAGGAACTCTGCTTGGTTTAAAGAAAGGTGTGCATCAGGGCTGTGTCCTTTCACCGTTATCTCTTCGATTTCTATGCTTAGCAAATAATCCTAGAAGCTGGACTTTGTGAAGAAGAACATAGCATCAGGATTGGAGGAAGACTCATTAACCCCCTGTGTTATGCAGATGACACACACTGCTTGCTGAAAGTGAAGAAGATTTGAAACATTTACTGATGAAGATCAAAGATCACAGCCATCAGTATGGATTGTGACTCAACATCAACAAACCAAAAATCCTTGTAACTGGGTCAGGATACAACTTCATGATAAATGGAGAAAAGATTGAGGTTGTCCAAGACTTTGCTTTACTTGGTTCTACAACCAACACCTGTGGAACCAGCAGTTAAGAGGTCAAAAGATGCATTGCTTTGGGAAAAGCTGTTGCGAAAGATCTCTGTAAAGTATTGAAAAATAAAGATGTTACGTTGAAGATGAAGGTCTGCCTGACTCATGCCATGGTATTTTCAGTCACATCATATGGTTGTGAAAGCTGGACACTGAACAAGGGAGACAGGAGAAGAATTGATGCTTTTGAGTTATGGTGCTGGAGATGAATTTTGAATATACCATAGACTGCCAAAAGAACCAATAGATCTGTCCTAGAAGAACTGCAACAGGAGTCCTCCTTGGAGGCAAGGATGGCTAGACCGTACCTTATTTATTCTGGACATGTAGTCAGGAGGGACCAGTGCCTGGAGAAGAACATAATGCTTGCCAGAGTGGCAAAAAAGGAAAACCCTCTACTAGATGGGTTGACACAGTGTGTGCAACAATGGGCTTCAACATAACATAAGATCGTGTACCTGGCACAGAATCGGGGAGTGTTTTGTTCTGCTGTACATATAGGGTCACTATGAGTGGGACTGGTCTCAACGGCACCTAACAACAAGAACGTTAACTTTTAATAGAAATGTTTTAATGTTCTACACAGAAGCACTCTGTACAAAACAACAGCACAAGTTCTTTTCACTGGATGAAGCCAATGTCCTATTGATCATGACAACATCATTACAAAGTGAGACAATAAGATACTTGAGATTTTTGACACCACAACAGAAAGATCTTGGACATGAGCTCACTAGAGGTAAAGACCAGGAGGCTCAAAGAACAATAAAACTAAGCACTGGAAAGTCCTTTGGTGCCCTCAGGCACCCTAACCCTAACCCTTCAGTTCAGAGGGAATGGATTGGATTTATGACACAGACTGCTACACATTAAAAAAAAATGCCCTGAGTTTCTGCTTTGGAAAAAGATCGCTGGCAGTCCCCCCCCCCCCCCAATATTTGATTCGATGACTCAGGGCTTTGCATGTACTTTGCAAGTAGTCTACCATTGGGCTGCACCTGCACCCATAAACCCCCTTTTTATTTATTTATTTATTTTTTGCAGTACTGGGGGTTGAACTAGGGCCTTGAGCTTGCATGCTTTGCAAGTGTTGGACCACTGAGCTGCCACCTCCAGCCCACTTTTTTTTTTTTTTTTTTTTTTTTTTTTTTTTTT
>VMDO01018673.1:0-10258 GCA_007922755.1 Pedetes capensis
TCTTCTTCTTCTTCTTCTTCCTTTTTTTCTTCTCCTGGAGGTTGAACCCAAGGCCTTGCACATATTTTGCAAGTATTCTATCACTGGGCTATACCTCCAGCCCATTTTTTATCTTGAGGCAGGGTCTTGCTAAATTATACAGGCTGCCTCTGGCCTTGACCCTGAGATCTTCCTGCCTCTGCCTCCCAAGTTGCTGGGATTACAGGCATGAGCCACCATGCCCAGCAACGTTTACTTTCAAAGCATGGATATTCCTGGAAGAAAGCATTATGATTGCCTAACACCTGGGTGTAGGGATTCAGGAGAGATGATATGTAAAATTTGTAGTTAAGTGTGTTGAGTGTCCAGGAGTTGTGTATCAGCATTCTGTAGGATTAGGGTCATAAGAGGATGGCTCCTTGGTCTTGACATTAACCATCACACGCTTACACATGACATTATCAGAGTAATCAGAGGAATTTTCCAGTGACTAGATATGCAGGTTGGTGAATAATGTGGGGGGTTTGTTTTTTTTTCATTTTCCTTCTTAAGGTTTCTCTGGATGCCACATAGTCTACACACTGCCAGCCTGAGGTTGTCATTCCTACTTGTGTGGCTTTATTAGAAAGTCACATTTGTGCTTTTTAAATTAATTTTTTATATTAAGTGTTTAAGTCCTTACTTTTCTACCACCTGAGTCTAAGCCTTGGTCTGGGGACCAGAGTAGGGGAGAGATCAGCTCTTGCCTCCAGCATGGAGGGACTGGAGGCTCAGGGTTGCAGCCCTGGCCTCCCATTTGCCTACTGGTGACTGCTCGGTGGGCATTAAGCAGAGAGCTCCCAAAGCCAGGCTGGTGCAGCCTTCTTGCTTCTTAACAACTGCTGTCCCCTGGCCTTGTTCTTGCACATATCAGAAGGGTTTATCCAGCACACTTCCCATTTCCCTCTCAGTATGTTGCTGTGGGAAAGCGAGGAAACAGTGTGATCATAGTGCTTGTGCTTGCTTTACGAGGGCAGCTCAGATATGGAAAGCACCCACTAATCATTAAATGTAGGGACTCGAGGACAGATGGAGAGTCACTGTTAAAACTGTGTCTCTGCAGAAAAGGGCGGCATGTATTTCCTGTGCTACTTGAAGTCAAGGTTCCTGGGGGGGCCGCCTAGTGAAAGGGCTCATCACCCCAGTGGCCTTCGCCTTCTTTATAAGTGGTCTCTGCTCGCGTGTGCCTGGCTGTACGAGGAAGCTTCTGTTTCCTTTTATTCCTCTCTTTGGGCCTTCCCAGAACTTCCTTTCCTATTCTGTGCCCTTATGCTGTGATAACACAGTGTTGTGTCTTGAATTACTATTATTTGTGGAAAATGTCCCAAACCACTAATACCGAAACCAAAGGCAGAGTAAGACGTCTAATTACTGGCTTCTATAACAACTTCTATAGTTAAATTCTGCCTCATCTAATTGAAACACAGAACTTTTCCTCGGATCGAACACACGGCACTTACTTGAGGGCATTATAAGAAAAGACCCTTCATAACTTTTCAGTTCTGCAGCTTACAATTATTTGACCACCCCAGGACACGTGTTTTTCTTAGCAATAGCAATAGCTGAGTGAGGTTCCACTTTTATCAGTGGAAAGATAATGGACTCAATCATCTCCGTGTATTTGCAAGGAAAACAGGGAGCTGAGAACAATGAAAGGCCTGCAAGGATTGTGCTGTTCTTTGAAATGTTATTTGTAGTTTAAATCCAGAAATCTGTAATTTTTATGCTGACCTTAAGTAAAACTTGACAAATGGAATGGCGGGTCTGGCAGTGAGAAGTTCTATAGGAGTGCCCCATAAATCGTAAGTAACAAATCTGGTTTTTGGAATAAGTACATGGAGCAGAGTTTAACAACCTGAGGAAGAAGAGTTTTGGGTGGCTGAAGAGAAGCGCTGGGGGCACTCAGAGGATGAGGTGGGGGAAGGGCTCTGAGCCAACTCTCTAATACTGTCCTGCCCTACACGCTGAGGTTGTGTTTTATTCTAAATACTCTTAGGGTTCCCACGGCAAAAGCTCTTGATGCATTTCAATCTCTGTGACTATTTAACATCAAATGTTGCAGCAAAGTCATTGTTTACACAATTAAATAATAGAGTTTTTAAATTGTGTATGAAAGGGATGTTAGTATAGTTAAATGCAAACAACCATAGACAAAGTAGGAATATATTATTAAAGTTAGAAATCACAAATTTAATTCAGAAAATAGTTGATAGAATGACTTTCATGTGCCTTCTAAAAGTGGTTTTACAATGACTGCCCTTTCAGTTTGAAAAATACCTATTTTTCTATATATATAACACTATCATAAGCTAGGAACACTTCTATAGTCAAAGCTAGTTTTTTTATGACTTTTTTTCATTATTTAAACTATTTTTATGATATTCTTGAACAAACATATTTAATATGTACTTTCAGAATAATGGTGCAATCCATTTTTGCTACATGTTAACATTAGCCCTATAGCTGCCACATTTACTGCATGATTTTCATTTTGACTTTGCAGTATAAAGTAAAGCCATTGTGAACACATTTGTTGTATTAGCCTTTTGATACCAGAAACAAATCAACAAAAAAGGAGCCAATCCAAAGAGCCATTTTCACATTGCATTTAGTTAAGATTCTTTTGAGTTATGCTTGGATTCTGTGGTCATCTCTCATTTGCATCCAAAATATTCATCTTAATGCATCAGAAAATTAAGACAGCTGTATACCCATTTATACTTCTTTCTTATTTGTCTGTGACTTGTTTGTGACTCCAGGAAAAATAATAGACTGGCATTAAGTACCTGTTGCTGTTTTTTCTTGCTACTCAGCCCAGACCTGTTAGTAAAGCAGGCTTTGGGGCATTTTTATGGAGCCACAATGAGAAAGATCCCCTTTCTGTTGAGACTTGCCTTTAACAGAAGGACATCGAGGTATTTGGGATTGTCACTCTCTTAAACAATGCCTTAGGCAAAAATGGTAGCCCGGGCAGCATCCCAGTAAAAACACAGTGCCTGCCGTCATAATGATCCAGCCCGGGGTTTCATTCTGGTTGTGTTTTCTCCTTGTTTGTGCACCTTTGGGGGAGGGCACGCAGGCAGAGGGGGAGTATGGACTGTGAGACACAGATGCCCATACAGAGCCTCACAGTCACACTGCCCTCTGTCTCCATAGCTCAGGCAGAGGAAGTGGCAAATAAACCTGGCAAGAGCCCTTTGGTTTTTATTTCGTTTTTTTGTGTGTGTTTGTGTGTTTTTTTTTTTGGGGGGGGAGGTTTTTTTTGGTGATAGTACTGGGGGTTGAACCCAGGGCTTCGCACTTGCATGCTCTGCAAGTGCTGGACCACTGAGCTACACCCTCAGCTCATTTTTTTACTTTTTGAGACAGGGTCTCGCTAAGTTACGCAGACTGCCTCTGGTCTCGAACTTGCAATCCTCCTGCCTCCGCCTCCCTAGCCGGTGGGATTACAGGCGTGCAACACCGCACCTGGCTGTTTTTCGTTTCTTGAAGAAACTGGCTTTGAAAACCCCTGAACACTGAGATATTCTAGGTGAGAAGGGCTGGACTGGGCTGCTTGACACACGTGTTTGTCTGGCATCGCACTTGCCCCTTGCGGCCCCCACTGGTAATTGCGTCGTTCCCTGGCAGAGGAGCTGGCCTGCCGTTGGGTACATGGTCCAGCATCTGGATGCCTCGATTTACCATCAGCAAATGCCGGCAATAATTAACTTGACATATTTTATACCAGTGGTTATTGAAGCAGCTTATTTGACAAGATGCCAGTGCTGCACCCAGAGCTCAGATTATATGCCAGAGGCGGTAGATGCGGAGTCACACGTTCATGAAGATGTTTAAATCTTTATATCTTGAAATATTACAGACATAGAGAACGTTGTGGAGAATAATCACACAAGCACTCACGCTCGCTGTTCACCTTTACCATGTTTGTTGCACATTTGACTGAGCAATAACACATTGCATAGGCCATGCACTTGCCCCGTGGCCTGTCCCCAGTCTAGTTTCTGCCTTGTGTCCTCCAGAGCTAATGACGCTCCTAAACTTGCTCATCTCATCTTTCTGCAGATAACATTTATTTTCAAATATTTTAGGGACAGTTTTTGTTGTAACAATTTGGGAATTTTTACAATTTTGCTTACTCAATGATAACAATATGAAAATATTTTGATGGCGTGATCAGTACGCTAAATATTGTAGAAGAGTCTGGTGCAAGCTTGGCATTGGTTTTGTTTTTCAGGGGCTGACCTTTGGGGAAGAGAGTGCATGCTATCTTTGTTTTAAGTATTTTTGAAGATGACCATTCTCATTCATACTAAGATTCAAACTTTTTCCTCTTTTTTGCTAAAATAATAATAATAAGCTGGGATTTAGCTTAGTTGATAGAGCGCTGCGCTGCACTCTCTGAGGTCCCAAGTTCAATTCCCAGCACCGCAAAAATGGGAGAAGGGCCTGACAATCCACTCCCAAGGCAATCCCGAAACAGTCAGCCATTGAAAACCCTATGAGGGTCGCTATGAGTTGGATACCGACTCAATGGCACCTAACAACAACAACAACAACAACAACAACAATAATAAAAACTTATAGAAAAATGATTTTGCTGAGTCCTTTGAAACAGCCTACTCACAAAGGTAGAGAATCTAGACTGATTTTTTGCACGGATAATGAAAGATGCCAATTTTAAGTAGTTCTCTTCCTAACCTTAGGCTTTGGCTCTGGTTTTGAGCTAAGTTAGAGGCAATTGGGAGTAATGTGTTTCTCCATTTCAAGGAATTTTAAGAAAAACTGGACCTGCAGGCTGGGCGCCATGGCACACACCTGTAATCCCAGCAACTCGGGAGGCAGAGGCAGAAGAATCACAAATTGGAGACCAGAGGCAGTCTGAGTAATTTAGCAAGACCCTGTCTCAAAAAAAAAAAAAGGTTTTAAAAAATGGTTTGGGCATGCAGCTCAGTGGTACAGCCCTTCCAAAGCATGCAAGTGCAAGGCCCTGGGTTCAATCCCCAGTACTGAAAAAAGAAAAGAAAAACTGGAGTAGCTTCCTGGTGGCCATGGTGTCCATTCCTTCCCTGAGCGCCCAGCTCCCCTGCACTGTTCTAGGGTCCCCGGTGAGGGATGAAGACAGCCCCTGGAGACAGGTAGACCTGACTCTCGTGGTCAGCAGCTGTGCTGGCTGCTCCTTTCAGATGCCCTTTGGAGGGAGTCGGCTGGGCACAGACTCAATCCACGAGGCCCTCAGCTGCTCCCGATCAGGGGACTGGCAGCGTTTCTGCCCACTGTTGTCTCTTTGTCATCTGATGACGGTTCCATCCTCGCTTAAATACTGCAGCCTCCCAGGTCCCAGGTCTCCTTCCCGCCGTCCCCGAAGGTGTGGGAGAGGCAGGCCTTTCTCCTCCAGGAGACACCAGGATGTTTGCGCAGCCTGCTTTGGCAGCTCGGCCAGGGGAAGTTAGGATAATCAGATTCTCGCCTGCCTTTCACCACTCCCAGCACAGCTGCCTCCGTTAGCTCTCAGGCCTAAAAACGCCTAGCCCCTGGGCCCCTCTACTCTCAACGGCACAGCCTTCCACAGTGGCATGAGGATTTTTGCTAGTGTGGCACAGTCAGCTGGGTTGACATTGATCCCTGCTTTTTGGGGGGCACAGCAGAAGGGGAGCCCACAGTGGCCGGTAAGCTCTCTGAGCCTTCTGTCTCATTTGGCAGAAAAACACAGACCACAAGACAACAAAAGAAAGCTCCTTTTCCATCAAAATTTGCCCTCCCCCTCCAGCCACCTCATCGCCCAAAAAGGGGGCTGGGTTTTTCAGCTGCATGCGGCGATTTGGTGCTCGCTCTTGCGGGGAAACAGTTGCTGTCTGAACAGGCAGGAAACGGTTTTCTTTTAATTGCTGAAATCGCTCGGAAGTGCTCCGCGCCCGGCTCCTATACAGCAGATGCTGTGCATTAATTGGCCCGCGTAGAAGTGACCCAGGGTTCCTTGCAGCGGGCCCAATTTTCGGCCGAGGGTTTAAATAGCTTATTTATTATTTTGTATAATCTGGCGTGCATTATGGGCTCCCGCACGTGTCGTGTTTCATGGTCTGCAGTTTCCAGTGGCATGTGGGTTTCCAAACGTGTGTTTCTCTGGTAATGTACTAGCAGCAGGTAAGCTCAAAATACCATCCATCAGGACCTCATTTTTTTACCCAGATACCGCGATGACGGATGAACCTGTCTTTTGTGTGAATGTTTAGCACAGTAGAAAGCCATATGCCATTGGCACCGGTTCCTCTGCATTCTTTACAGTTGCTGGAGACCAGGCTTCCAAGGGGGACAAACTCCACGCCATTTGTGTCCTCTTGCCTGCATTTAAACGACAGCACCTTTAAACCAGCCCCGGGTTCGCACAACAAAAGACGATAAGACAGTCTTCAAGGAAACCCGACTCCTACAACGATTTCCTGATCCGAAACCGGACTGCTCCCTCTTAATAGGGAACCTTGTTTTGTTCCTCCCCGTCTGTTGCAGACAGACCTCAGCCCATTAGAAGGGCCTCCCTCGTGTGGGAAGACCACAGCTGTTACAGTAAATCTCATCCAGCCACTGTATCGCCCCCATTTTGTGGCTCTGAAGGATGAAATTGAGAAATGGAATACTGTGCAGTCATCCTTTACGCCTCCAATTTTAGGCCTTCGCCATCATTTTCATGCTTTTATTCCAAATCCAATGACATTAGTGGGCCACACCACCTTCTGATGAATATCTGGCCTCCAGTGCAGCTTTCAAGTCTCGGCTTTCTGGGGGCTGCTTTTTGTGTTCGGTGGAGCTCCGCAGCTCCCCCGCCCCCCCAGCCCCTTCCCTTCCCTTTCCTGCACTTCCCCTCAGCTTTCTCAGGGGCAGCGGCAGACCTAGTTTGAATGATACACGGTGGCCCACGCGCCCCACCCCGAGTGTGTTTTCTGAGAAGGGAGCCTGCGCCCGAAGAAGCGCCTGTGTCTTTTAATGTCTGTGCGAGGAGTGAGGAGGACTTGGGAGAAGGAGATTGGGGGCTTTAATCAGAAGCAAGATGTGGCTTAAATCATTAGCACAACAAAGAATACTATAAGCTTCAAGATAAAAGTCTCTGGGGAAGGAGTCCTCTGAAAATAAATGGAACCTGATAGATTTCCATATCATTTATAACTTCCCTTAATTACACTTGGAAGACTTGCCAGGAAAACTGGAAAATTGGCAGCCTCTATCCATTAGAGTCATTTTGCCGACCATGGCAAGCAGCTGGCTTCACTGGATTTTATTTCCCATCACTCACAATTAATCATCAGCTGGAGATGTCTGAAGCTCTTCAGCACAGAGCAATGCTGGGTGACATGCAGGCCCCCGAACATGTGAAAATCTGCTGAGTAAATGGGCAGAGTTCCCTCTCCAGCTCACTCATTCGGGGGGCCAGGCTGGCTCCCGCTTAATGAGTGCTGCTCTGATAATCGGATGCGAATGTGAACCTTGACCCCGTGTCAGAGGAGAGGACGCAATAAGCCGGATGAAAGATACAGAATTCAGGCCTCCAAACTTTGCACCAATTAGCCAGGGGGCGGGGCAATACATCAGGCCGACTAGGTTCATCGGAAAGACTGGCGAGGCTTGTGACCATTTAGTAAGCCCAACACGGGAGACATGCTGTCACAATCATTAAGTCTCTATCAGATGCTTCACAAAAGTGTTGGAGAAGTGTGTGCGCGCGTACAGGCGGCGGGCGCGGGCCGATGGGGATGGGGGCCGCAGGCTCACGAGCCGTTTCTGCACCCACTTGTGCCTGGGCTTCCCAAGCCCCTGGGGGGTCCGGACAGGTGCCCTGTCCAACCGTCACACCTGGCAGTGTGTAGCAGGGATACATCTGCCCAGAGACCCCTCTCAGTGATCTCTCGCCGGAAGTAGAGCCTGGCATGGTGCCCACCCAGGCCCTGTAGCACACGCTCCTGGATGCCACTGTCCCAAGACGGGGCACACCTGGTTGTGTTTCTCTCACATTGTTTGAGATCTGGCTTGTAGGGCACTTGCTTCCCCACCTTGTTTTTTTTTTTTTTTTTTTCCTCGGTACTGGGGGTTGAACCCTGGGCCTCGCACTTGCATGCTCTGCAAGTGCTGGACCACTAAGCTGCACCCCCAGCCCATTGTTTTTACTTTTTGAGACAGAGTCTCGCTAAGTTATGCAGACTGCCTCTGGTCTTGAACTTGCGATCCTCCTGCCTCAGCCTCCCAAAACGCTGGGATTATAGGCTTGTGCCACCGTGCCCAGCTCCCTACTTGATTTTCAAGGGATGACATCAGCTGCAGTTGGATCAAGCTTGTGTGCACCTGGGTGCTTGCGTGCGTGTAACATGATCCTGTTAGACAGAACGCATTGCTGGTGTGTCCGGTATCAAGGGCCAGCTTCTAAGAGCGGCCTTGTAGAAAGCAGCCTGCACACAGATCACTCGGAGTGAACAGAGGGAAGAGTGGATGACTTCGGTTCCCATGTACGGCTCAATAGTGCAAGCAGATCGGCAGAGCCAGCGCGAGGAACCAGGAGGCACAGGAGGGAGAAGGCCGGGGGAGGGCAGAGACCTAACTCTGCAGGTCGGTGTTGCTCCAGGGGTGGGCAGAAGCCAGGGTCTTCTCAGGATCCGAGTGTCGTTTCTCTGATATCCTTTTCATGAAAGCACAGGTGTCCCGGCAGGGGGAGGGACGGCTTTCACTCCGAGACTGCCCACTTCCGACCGGCTCTGCTTCAACCAGGTGGTGTTTCTTTGATTACGACTTTGGGGCCTGTGGGTCACCTCTTCACAGCTACTGCATGTTACAGGTACCCAGAGCCGCTCACAGGGGGTGCGCAGGGCCTCCTAAATTCATCCGTCTCCTGCTGGCCCTGATGTCCTCTGGCACATTCGTGGGGGGACCCCTGTCAGGCTGGCCTCGGCGCCCTTTGCATGACCACTAGAAATCACCAGGCTTCATTTCTTCTTCTTTGCTGAAGATCCGCATAAGGAAGCAGCAGAGGCCCTTTCTGACCAGCGGGTCTTGATCCATGGGATGAGGGAGGATGGGTAGGGGGTAGGGAGACGAGGCTCTGAGCCAGCCCTGGGCTCTCAGATGCCCACAGAGGAGGCCAGGCCAGGTGGGTGGGGGCAGGCAACGTGCAAATTCCCGTGCTGGGGACTTGTCCATCTGCGATGGGATCAGTGAGCAGAGGTGGAGATTCGATTGCTACATTTTGGGTAGAATTTCCATGGCATCCTGTTGCGATGCAGATCCATTCTTGAGGGACCCGCCCTGCCCTCTTGCCTGGGTGCCTGGTCCTTGGGTAATGTGAGCCCAGCGGAGGGATGGACCCTGGGCGCTCTTACGAGGCCCTGGGCTGGGCCAGTGGGTTTGTGTTTGCACATGTGTGGAGCCTACTCGGGTGCCATTGCGGCAGGTCTGCCCCGCTCCTGGCTTTTGTGACCCCTGCCTGCCTTCAAAAATAGAAACAAGGCTCTAGAGTGAGAATGGGGCAGGGGGCAACTGTTTGACACCGCTTGCTGGGGCCCCTGCCTGGTTTTGGCGCTGCCCTCTCCTGTCTCCGTGCTGCGTTTTGAAGAAGAGGCCTCGCAAGTTGCTGCTTTGCTGAGCATGGAACGTAGATGCCAGGTGAAATGAGTCAAAAGCGGCAGCGGGCACCGCGCTCCGGCCCCGCTCAGCAGCAGCGTCTCCTCCGTGCCAGCCCCGAAGCCTTGGCATTCCCTTTCTTCCTATTTTCCTGTGCCAGGAAAACACAGCCCACCACCTGAACAGCAGAGGAAAGGACGCCCAGGGCTCAGGCACTCCACACTGCCAGCGAGACAGCTTGTGCCACGTGGGGGGCCGGGAGGGGGACTTGGAGATCACTTGGGGATGGCAGGAAAGAACATTCTCCAGGCTCTTGTGCGGCATCGGCCAGCACAGCCAGTGTGGTGTGACCGACTGTCCAGGAGCCCCATCCAGCATGCCCACCCACCAGCACCCCGCAGAGCCCTTGGCCCACTGTTTCCAAGAGCTGAGAGGAAAATCTGGCCCAGCTCATTGGTGCTTAGCCATCAAGGCCAGGGAAAAGTGCATAAGTAGTATGGCTTTCTGTCACTGCTGCCTCCTGGGCGAGTCGTCCAGCAGAGCCCTGTGGGATGGGACCCAGCTCAGCTTGGATTTCCCTCGCCGTGAGGGCAAATGAGAACCTGAGCTTGAGCAAGGGCCTGGGTGTCGGGAAGCTGTC
>VMDO01018673.1:10358-41730 GCA_007922755.1 Pedetes capensis
TCCTCCTCCTCCTCCTCCTCCTCCTTCTTCTTTTTGCAATACTGGGGGTTGAATCCAGGGCCTCGCACTTGCATGCTATGCAAGTGCTCAACCACTGAGCTTCAGCCCATTTATTTTTATTTTTTATTTTTTTACTTTTTGAGATAGGGTCTCACTAAGTTACGCAGACTGCCTCTGGTCTCGAACTTGGGATCCTCCTGCCTCTGCCTCCCGAGCCACTGGTATTACAGGCGTGCACCACCGCGTCCGGCCTCTTCTTCTTTTGGTAACAGCTTTACTGGGATACAATTGACACACAGCGCAGTTCACCCCGTAAGGTGCAGAGCCTCGTGATTTTAATCTGTTCACAGAGTGGTATGACCATCACCACAATCAATTCTGGAAATTTTTCTCACCCCAGAAAGAAACCCTGTACCCATCAACAGTCACTCTCCCTGTCCCCAGTCCCAGGCAGTCACTGGTCTTTCTGTCTGTAGAGATCTGCCCACTGAGGACATTCAGGGATGTGGAAACAGGCTGGTTTTGCAGCACTTCCGTGGGACACACGGGCCCTGGGGGAGGCCCCATGAGCAGCGTGCACAGTCCTCCAGTATCAGGGTTTTCCCTAACAAGGACTTGAGGACAGAGGGAGTGGTTTTCCTCTACTGTTCCCTGAAGATGGATTTGGAATGGGAAACATTGGAGGCCATTGCTGCCATTTTGACAAACATTTCCGCATGTTTAGCAAAGAATTCCTCAATGGCTTCCCTCTCGTGGGTTATTGCAAAATGAGAATGCTTTGAAAACTCAGATCATTTTAAATTCTTCTTCCAGGTTGCAGAAGGTCAGGAAATCTGTGTGATTGAAGCCATGAAAATGCAGAACAGTATGACGGCTGGGAAAACCGGCAAGGTACGTCTCCAAGTTCCCCCCAGCCCACGCCAGCCATGTGACGAGGTAGGACCTCCACCTTGGAGTCACAGACAGTTTGGCTGTAGGGGATACAGAGCCACCTCTCCGTTCCCTGGGGAGGACATTAAAACCCAGGAGCTCATTCGTTCTGCATTGACACGCCCTTGCCTCGCAGCGCAAGGGCCTTCCAGAGGACGCCGTGTTATGCTCAGGTAGTCAGGAACGCTTGTTCTTCCCCTTAATGCCTTTCAAATCACGGGGTTTTTAATTTTTAATGTTTACATCTGTCTTGGAGGCAGTTAGTTTTCTGAGACTTCAGTGACACAGCAGGACACGGTTTTACAGATTGCAAAAATTTCCCCACGAAGAGAGCCGGTCAGGTATAGACCAGGAGGAGCCAAACCCCATGTACGCAGGCGGGGCTTAAGGACTCAGGGAGCAAAGGAGCAGGAGGCACCAGGGCTGGATCGCAGGGCGGAACTTCTCAAATGTATTTGTCCTTGAAGAAAACCTGCAAAGGCCTAGGAAGCAGGCACCTGCAGGCTCTTCCTGGGACTGGCGGGACACCATCGGTAGCAAAATGGCCCCTTGGAAGTTTCTACACAGCAGAGAGTGACCAAGCGTGAGCCCAGCATCAGAGGCTGGCTGTGTCCTGCACTGTGGTCACAAGTCTGTGTCACTGGGTACAGAGGCCCATCAGTCACAAGTTTGCATCGGAGGCACAGCCTCTGTCTCACAGTCTGTCACCCCAGTAGGCAATGAGGCTGACTCTCCACCCTGCCTGCTCCTCATGGGATAAGCACAGGCCCGAGCTGCCAGCCAGTGTGCTGCGTGTGCGGGGCCCAGCAACAGATACGTGCGGTGCAGTGTTAGGGTCCCTTCTAAATATGATAATGTTTTAAAAAGTGGACGAGATGTGGCTTTCTGTCCATGTAACGTTTGCTTCATTCTTTAGGGTTCTCCAACATTTACACCACACTAGTGTCACGAAGGGCTGGGACTTAGCTCAGTTGGTAGAGTGCTGCACTGCAGTCTCTGAGGTCCTGAGTTCGATTCCCAGCACCGCAAAAATGGGAGGACTTGGCAGTCCACTGCCGAGGCAATCCCCAAACAATCAGCCATTGAAAACCCTATGAGGGTCGCTATGAGTCGGACACGACTCAGTGGCACCTAACAACAATAAGAACAGTGTCACGAAATGTCTACCCACAAGGAGAACTGAGCCTAGTTGCAGGGCCAGGAATGGGTGTCAGGTTCAGCCAGGGCCCCCTGCGGCCAGGCTGAGGTCTGAGGCAGTGAACATGGAGTTCATTCCTGAAGTGGTGCGGAGCCACCTCGGCCAGGCGTCCATGTCCTCAGGGCTGGGGACTCCCTGGAGAGCTGTAGCGGCTGCTTTGCCCTCAGCAGCCCAGAGCTGCTTCTAGAGGGCTGCCGGGCACCGGTGAGTTCTGTACTTCAGCCTGACCCTGTTCCCCGGAGTCCCTCCTGTCCATTAGGTCTCGCTCCCATCCCCAAGCCTTGTGTCCAACGCAGTGAGGCAGAGCAGGAGTGGCCCTGGCCGAGTCTGGACCTCTGGTCGTACCTGGGAGGGTCATTTTTCCCCCACAGAAAAGGCTTCAGATGGAGACAGAGCCTCTGTGCTAGGAACTGTTCCATCCTTACAAACGCCTCGGCTCCGGAAGCAGTGGCCGCATCCCTCCAGATGGTGTCTGCTGAGGGAGGCCGCCTAAGCTCCACGCCGTTCTTAGCACTCCGGGCTCGAGTTTCGGGAAGGAGGGCCCGTTTAGTCCGCTCACCAGTGCCTCAACCCAGATGTCACTGGCAGTTTTGGTGTTTGCCTGTCTACCAGGTGACCAGCTAGTTCAAAGCCACTGTTCGCCCTTGTGCCTGGCAGCCACCAAGGGGGCAGATGGCTGTGTCGTTCGCCCTCCAGCCCCTCCCTGACCATTTTAAATTTGAAGACATATTTGGGCAAGAAAACTCAGTTATGGTTGAGAGAAACAGGCAGAATCAGGCTCACATTCTATGTCACACAACCAACAGACACCATGGAGTCCCGCAGCTCCTGGGTGTTTCCTCTCAGAGGTGGCCTCGTCAGGCTAGGGAGTGTCTCCTAATTCAGACCCCACACAAGACTATACCATGCACTCTCAGAACATTTCTACACCCCCAAACCATGAGGGGAGGGGTGTGTCAGTCACCAGCAGGCCATGCCAGGCCTTAACTTGTGGCCCAGATCTGGCTGCCCACTGCCAGATGCCAACTGGAATTCCCAAAGACTTTCCTTGGGCCGACAAGGACAGAAGAGACAGGAGGAGTGAGACCTAGCCCTCCACAAGGGCATCTCTGTCACAGTAGTTTCCCTGGATGGGCTGAGTACAGCGCCTAGGACCTGAGCTCCAGGCCTGAGTCCGCTCTTGTCCTAAAGAGGTTAGGAGACCGCCTCCTCGCGGTTCTGGCTACTCACTGTCCCTCTCCCCCGTTTTCTTAACTCAAGGTGAAATCAGTGAGTTGCAAAGCAGGGGACACAGTCGGAGAAGGGGATCTACTCGTGGAGCTGGAGTGAAGATCTCCGCCCGCCAGCCCTCACCTGCTTTAATTAGCTACTCATACCACTCGCTCACCCTCAATTTATTCAGGCGTTTTACAGGAACGCTCCTGGGCAGCAGCTTCTACATCATCGTATTTATTCCCCAGAAGAGGCAACACCGACATTCTGCCAAAAATCACCAGTGGAAATTTCTGTTGATGGCAATACTTGTACATATGATTTGTACTTCTGCTGTGAGATTTCCTCGTGTCAAAATTAAATCAATAAAACCAAGGATTTGTCTAAATATTAGTCTGCCCTTTTCTTAATGAAGACAATGTACACACAGGGAACAAGCTGTGCCAACTGACGATAAATACTAGCGTTTCGTTGTGATCCTTGAAAAATTTATATCCATTCTAGTGCTCTGCTTCCAGTTTTATTAAATTAGCATTTGCAATTTTATAATCTGCTTACCTTCCTCCTTCCATCACTAAGGACTAATTCCCAGGGCTGATTATCCGTAATGTACTAATGACCGGGGCTGGGATTTAGCTCAGTTGGTAGAGCGCTGCGCTGCAGTCTCTGAGGTCCCGAGTTCAAGTCCCAGCACCGCAAAAATGGGAGAAGGGCCTGGCAATCCACTCCCAAGGCAATCCCGAAACAATCAGCCATTGAAAACCCTATGAGGGTCGCTATGAGTCGGATACCGACTCGAGGGCACCTAACAACAACAACAACTAATGACTGGGTAGCACAGACGGTTCTCAAAACCCCCCTGCCGCTGTGGCGCTACACTGTGTCCCACCAGGATCTGCCACCTCAGGTCATTCGGGGCCTGCTGACTGAACAGCACCGCCTGCTCTGCCATAGGCTGTGTTACACCCAGGGGCTTCTGGCTTCCTCACCACAGCCAGGATGGGTGTGGCCGCCACCAGCCCATCAGCTGATACCTGTCCTTGCCTTTCTCTGCTCTCTGAAGCAAGTTTCCAGTGTAGAAAAAGAGGCTAAAAATAATGATCACGTTTTTGTACCAGATGCAGTTAGCGATCCCAGTCTACCATTAAGTTGAAGAGTAAGTGAGCTCTCCCAGCGGAGAATGAGGTTACTAAGGACCCGCAGCTGCATTTGCGTTTGGTTCTGAAATCCTTGGAATCCATCTTATGCTTTGCTGGGAAACAGCCGCAGAGTCGTGCACCGACTTGAATCTACACTGACAGATGATCAGATGGAGGTGGGTAGTAATTGGTACTTCATGCCTTCCGAACATTATTTTAAGTGCTGTTTGTATGTGGAAGCGAAGCCTTCTGTCAGGCCTGAGGAACAAATTACTAATGTGTTGGTTCTTCTCTGAGAGGCCCACCCCCAAGGGCTGTGCCTTCAGGAGGCAGTGACGGGCCAGGCTGCTGAGAGCTGGGCACAGATCAGTGTCCACGTGAAGTCCGGGTGCTCAGCTGTATCTACCAGCAAGTGGGTGTTCCTGAGCTTGCTAGAGAATGAAAAGAACCTTCTGTCAAATGAATATACCAAAAGAAGGGCCAGAGCATCAATATGTTTGTATTTTATCTCCCAAAACACCTAGCTTTATTTTTGTGGTACTGGGGGGCAGGGTTCATACTCTGGGCCTCATGCGTACTTTGCAAGTGCTCTACTACTGAGCCACGCCTCCAACCCCCATTTAAATTTTTTTTAAATCTTGAGACAGGATTTCACTGGGATTACAGGCATGCACCACCACGCCCGGCCTCTGGTTTGATTTTCAGTGGGTATCTTTAATACTTGCTGCGTGCAATCGGAAAACTGTGAAGAATGATGCTGTGTATAAAGTACAGACTGGTTTTCTTGAGGATCTTTTTATTGAGCCCTGCAAAATCAGCTCTGGTCACCATTTTTTTCCTAAGTGCTGCAGGCTAAAATCAATACAGTTGGCTGCTAAAACCCAAAGGTACCATAGTCTTTCTAGTCACGGAAAATGTGATCTTCAGCTTAAAGCAAAACAAAGAAAGTAATTAACAACAGGTGTGTCCTCTAAATGCTAGGGGAATCAAAATCTGAAGAAGTTTTTCTTATCCAAAGCATTCAAGCCCACAGTGCCCTTTAAGCACCAAGTAATAAAGTAGTATGGGATAGAAAGATTGGAGGGCACTCTCTTAATAAGATGTCCAAAGTATTTGCAAAATTTGTGCCACCGAGATTCTTTTTTTTCCAGACTGGGTTTTCCAAAGATTTGTTGAGGCACGTGGAGTGCTATGCACCTTGGGCCAGCCTGAGCCCCGACCGACCACTGCGGGGCTCTCTGTCCTCATCTATTTTCCCGGGGGTGGTAGCGCAGCCCGTGCGGCCCCTCCGAGTCGTAGCTGGTGTGGTAGGGCAGATGGACCCACTCGGGCGGGTAGGTGGCCGTGCTGTACACGAAGCACTGCACGCTCTCGCCCGGGCTGGGGCTGCGCCCGCCCGCCCACTCCAGCACCTGCACCCGTACGCTGGTGCGCTGGTACAGGGTGGGGCAGTCCTCAAAGTCGTCGAGGAAGCGCAGCATCCGCTCATCCACCGTGTAGATCTCGCCCTGCACCCGGTGGCCCCGGCCCGGGAGGTGGAGCAGCCGCGGGATGTTGTGCTCTCCCGCGATCACCAAGGGATAGGGCTCGGCCGTGAGGCCCCGGCCCAGGAAGGTCGCGGCGCCGTGCGCGCCCTGCAGGACCTGGTGGTTGGGCTGGCCGCGCTTCAGGGTGCCGTACACGAACACGAGCGCCATGGGTTGCAGGATGGGCTGCAGGATGGGCGGCAGGAGAGAGCGAGAGCGTCAGGCGGTGGCTCAGCCCCTCCCATCGAGCGCTCTCTACAGATACAAATTAGAAAGCCACACAGTTCTCACGTCATGAAATACTTTAGGGTTTAAATTTCTCTCCCCCAGCCGTTTAAAAATGGACCAGGCATTCTTAGCTCATGGGCTGTTTGGAAAGAGGCACCACGCCAGGCCTGTCATTAGCAACATCCTTGGACTACAGAAGGGCATATATTTGTGACTTTAAGAATCTAGGCTGGGTGCTGGGGGCACACGCCTTTAATCCCAGAGGCTCGGGAGGTGGAGGTGGGAGGATTGCAAGTTCGAGATCAGAGGCAGTCTGTGTAATTTAGCGAGACCCTCTCTCAAAAAAAAAAAAAAAAAAGTTAAAAAAAAAATGGACTGGGGGGCGCAGCTCAGTGGCCCAGCACTTGCAGAGCATGCAAGCGCGAGGCCCTGGGTTCAATCCCCAGTACAGGGGAAAAAAAAAAAAAAAAAAAAGGAATCTAGGCTGGGGGTGTAGCTCAAGGTAGAGCACTTGGTACCTGAAGGCCCTGGGTTTGATCCCCAGCACTGTGGGAAAAACAAGAAATAAAAACCAACTCTTACGTCCCTGTAGACGCATGGCCAGGACCCCTTCTCCTCTGTGAGCCAGGTCTAACTGTATTGCTCAGACGGGCCTCAAACTCCTGGGCCTAAGCAGCCCTTCCACCTGGGCCTGCTGAGCAGCTGGGACCACAGGTGCCACCACATCTGCTTTTTACTTGGTGAGCAGTCGGCCCCCACAGCAGTGCCCAAGCAATGGGACACTTGTCTGCTCTGGCCGGAACAGGGGGCAGGCCCAGCCACCCTGTGCCACCTGGACAGCCTTGACCCAGAGCCGCCCACTTCCGACGGCCCAGCAGGGTCTCATGCGACAGCCCTGAGCACCTCAGGGGGAGCGGACGGGAAGCTTCTTTCTCAACTACTCACAGGGCGCAGCCGATCTCGTCAAGGCCTTCCCCGCCCATGCCCCCCTTCACTTCCTCCACGCACAGGCCTGACCCTGTGACCACCACCGACTTCCTCCTACCTGCACCCTACTGGCCTGACCCACCGTCAGGGGAAGCGGCTTCAAGGCCAGGCCTGGGCAGTGACCTCCCAGGGGCACACCTGCCTGGGTGGAGCCTCCCCAGGACCTGCTCCTGACTGCTTGAGGGCTGTCAAGCCCTGCTTGAGGGCACTGAGGGCTTGGGGGACTCCAGCCACCCTCTGCGCCATGTGCCTGGGGGAAGGCAGTGGTCTGTGGGACGCGGACAGCCTCCCTGGGTTCCAGTCCTGCAGTTTCAGCAGTTTCTTGAGCATAGTTTTCAGTCCCTTTAAAATGACTTTGAGATTTGTGTAGCAAATATTATAGAAAAATTAGGTATAATAAGCAAATTACATATATAAACCCGGAAGCCACTCCACAACTCATCCAGGTTTCATTTACATTCTGGTCCTGGCTGTGTGACCTGTTGTTGTTAGGTGCCGTCAACTCGGTATCCAACTCATAGCGACGCTATGTACAACAAGTGAAACACCATTGTCAGTGCTTTTCTGCTGTTCATAGGGTTTTCAATGGCTGATTGGTTTTTGGGAGTGGGTTGCCGGGTCCGTCTCCCAAGCCTACAGCACCTGGTGTTCCCATGATGTCTCCCATTCAAGGACTAATCAGGCCCGACCCTGCTTAGCTTCTGAGATCTGACGGGATCAGATGCCACAGGGCTACGGCTGCAGGCAGCTATGTGACCTAGCAAAACTTTAACGACGGCACCTGTCCCTGTCAGATTTCCTTTCTCAAGGTCTTGGAGGGTAATGAGGCTTCACAGTGACTCACTGTGACTCACAGCAGCTGCCTTGGCTCCACGTGAAGGTAAATATTTACTGCTTTCCTGGGTCTGGGCCACAAACTGTTACATAATGATAAAAGTGACTCAAAAAGGGCAGTACTCGCCGAAAAGGAGTGGGGCCCCTGCCTGCACTCCCCGCCCTGTGCCCACTGCTGCTTAAGGACAGCCCGTGGCAGGCTTCTGGGAGGTGGGCTTTGGAGTTGGGACCGCCAGTGCGCAAACAAGCAGCAGTTGATGGGGCTGGTGTGTGGCTCCGTGGTGAAGTGCATGCCCGGCAGGGACCAGGGCCCTGGGTTCAACCCCAACACTAGAAATAAAGAAGCCAAAGCATCCAGGGAAGCTGGTAAACAGCTCCACAAGGAAAGAAAATTCCCCGCCCCTCTCCACTCCCCTGTTAACTGACATTTGCAATTTCCAGGTTGTTATTTATTCTGCTGGGCTGGGAGTTGGCTCAGTTGGTAGAGCGCTGCACTGCAGTCTCTGAGGTCCCGAGTTCGATTCCCAGCACTGCAAAATGGGAGAAGGACGTGGCAACCCACTCCCAAGGCAATCCCGAAACAATCAGCCATTGAAAACCCTATGAGGGTCGCTATGAGTCGGATACTGACTGGACGACACCTAACAACAACATTTATTCTGCTGCTTCTTGATGTTTGCAATTATGTCTTGCCTTCCTACCCCCAAAGCATGGGAGGACAGTGGCTTATAGCAGCGGTCCCCCACCTTTTTGGCACCAGGGACTGGTTTGGTGGAAGATGATTTTTCTGGAGACCGGAAGTGGCACTGTGGAGGTAATGGGAGTCATGGGCACAGCTATAAATACACATGAACTTTGCTCCATTGCCTGCTGCGTGCCACCTGCTGTGTGGCCGGGTTCCTAACAGTCATACCTGATCCTTGGCCTGGGCAATGTGGACCACTGGGTTAAAGGACAGACTTTAGAAACAAATTGCCTGTTGAAATTCAGTTACCTGTGTGACTTGAGGCAAATCACTGGCCATCTCTGTGCTACAGCTTCATCCACTGTGAAATGCAGTAATCACAGCAGCCTGCCTCTGAGGATCCCGTGATGGCTGAGTGGGCCTGTGTGGAGTGGCCCTGCAGGTCTGTCAGCCCACGTTTTATCACTGCCGGGGGCCCACACGTGGCCCTGCAGGTCTGTCAGCCCACGTTTTATCGCTGCCGGGGGCCCACACGTGGCCCCTACCTGCCTCACCATCCTCCCAACACACTCAGCACCACTGCTGGTCAAATCCATTTCGTCTCAGCATCACACTCTGTAAAACGGCTCTGGGCGGCGGAGACTCGTGGTTACTGTGATTGATTCCCTTTTGCAGGCACTGTTTCTTTCTTGTGGAATTAACATTGCTCCAGGTTTTCGTTTTGCTTTGGCATTCTGCTCAGGTTTCTATGGTGGTAAGCCAGCCTTGCCCTTTCTGGGAGCGGCCACCCAGATGGCCCCCAGGCGCTCTGCTGCTCACCTGGGTCCTGACGGACTCCAGTACTTGCTGAAGCCTCTTCTTTCGCACTTGGGTTAGTGATGGGGCGGGAGAAGGCAGCCAGGCAGCATTTTCGTGAGGCTGTAAGGCGTCTCTCCACTCATTCTGGCTCCCAGGTTCAGCCACGCTCTGCTTGTAGCCTGAGCTTCCTCTCAGGAGGCCCTTGTTGTTGTTGTTGTTAGGTGCTGTGGAGTCCTGTCGACTCATAGCAACCCTTATAGTGTTTTCAATGGCTGATTGTTTGGGGATTGCCTTGGGAGTGGGTTGCCACGTCCTTCTCCCGTTTTCAGGAGGCCCTTTGTTGTTGTTAGGTGCCGTCGAGTCGGTATCCGACTCATAGCGACCCTCACAGGGTTTTCAATGGCAGACTGTTTTGGGGATTGCCTTAGGAGTGGATTGCCAGGGCCTTCTCTCTCAGGAGGCCCTTAGGCGTCCCCTTATCCCTCGGGTTCAGAGGGGTGATGATGATGTGGCCTCAAGTGAATTTTCTTTTTCATTCACACCGCTGGGAATTTTAGTCCAAAAACTCATTGGGTCGGGGGGGGGGGGGAATTTCTTCCCTGTTCTTCCTTCTCCTCCTCTTTCTGGATAAGCTAATAATCAGGTGGTGGGTGGCCAAGGGAACCCTCCCACGTTCTTTTCTCCTTCATTCCAGGGCTCTCTATATTCTACATTCCCTTCCAATTCTTCTATTCATTTAAAACACTTTTTGCTATTGTATTTCCAGGGTCTTTTTCTCATTCTCTATGTTTAGCCTCTTGCTCTTTCACAGGGCGCCAGCTCTTTCTTTTGACAAGTTTCTTGTCCTTATATTGCAGCTTTTTAAAAAATCTAGTTTGCATGCAGTGTAATGAGTTTCATTACGGGATTTCCGTACAATGGCGTCCTGTACTTTGCACTTGCTCTCTCCCTTTTTACTCCCTTGTGTTCCCCCTCTGCTTCTCTCCTCTCCTTCCCTCCCCCTCATCTCCTCCCCGTTCTAGAAGAGACCCTTGTATTTTCTAATCCTAGATGCATTCAATTACATACCTATCTATACATGTATTTATGTAGATTTTTTCCCTTTAAGGTAGATCTAGTTTCTACATATGAGTGAAAACATGCAGCAATGTTCTTGAGTCTGGATCTCCATATCCATCCATTTTCCAGCAAATGATACAATTTCATTCTTCTTTATGGCTAAATAATATTCCATTGTGTATATACATCACATTTTAAAAATCCACTTATCTGTCAGTGGACATTGGGGCCAATTGCTATTACGAACAGTGCTGGAATAAACATGGAAATGCAGGTGTGTCTGTGGCACGACAACCTAGCTTCCTTTGGATATATATCCAGGAGCACCTTAGCTGGATCATATGGTAGTCCTACAGTTAGTTTTCTGAGGAACCTTCATACTGATTTCCACAGTGGCTGTACTGGTTTACGGTCTCACCAGCAGTGTCTAAGGGTTCCTTTCTCCCTGCATCCTTGCCGGCATTTGTTGTTGTCTTGTTGATGTCAGCCATTCGGACTGGGAAGAGATGGAACTTCAGTGTAGTTTTGATTTGCATTTCTCTGATGGCTGGGGATGGTGAGCATTGTTTCAGATGCTTAGCGGCTATTTGTATTTCTTCTTTTGAGAACTGTCTGTTCAGTTCCATTAGCCACTTCTGACTGGATGATTTGGTGGTGTTTGGATTGTCTTTCCTTTAACTTTTCTTTTAGTACCTGCATGCCTTTCAGAGATTCTCTCCCAATGTGGTAACCATTGGCTTGTCTCTCATATTAAAACTAGCACATGTTTTTTAGAAGGTGGACCAAAGTCTGAGAGGGCAGGAGCCCAGTGGATGGTTGGCTCTGGGGACAGGTTTGGGGGGCCCTACATGATCTGTGCCTGCAGCTGTAGCCCTGTGGCATCCGATCCCGTCAGATCTGGGAAGCTAAGCAGGGTCGGGCCTGGTTAGTACCTGGATGGGAGACCGCCTGGGAACACCAGAAGCTATAGGCTTGGGAGAAGGACCTGGCAACCCCCTCCCAAAAATCAATCTGCCATTGAAAACCCTATGCACAGCAGAGAAGCACTGACAATAGTGTTTCCCCTGTTGTACAGAGGGTCGCTATGAGTCGGATACTGACTCGACAGCACCTAACAACAACAACAACAACATGACCTGTAAGTATGTGTAACATCTCACAATCCCCACCATCAGGGTGCCACTAACGGCCACCCTCAGCAGGGCCTGCATTCCCCATACTTTGGCTTTCTACTACGCTTTCTAAAGAAACTCACTGGCCTCTACTGGGCTGGGGCTCTCAGCCTTGCCTACTTCCAGCCCTGTGCTGCCTTCACACACCTGTGGCCTATGGTCCTGGAGCACTAATCAGCCAGTGCTGCTTTGGCTCTCACTGTGCAGGAACTTAGGTTCTGGTTTTGTCAGGCTGCTAAGTCAGTTACCACTCACTTCTGTTTTCTATCTTTCAGAATTTTGTAACCTGCTTTCCTCTTTTGTCTTTGTAGGTTGTTTGAATGGTACATTAGTCCATCTTGCTTTACTGTAACAAAATGCTTGAAGCTAGGTCACTTTATAAAGAAAAGAGTTTTTGTTTTGTTTTTTTGCTCACAGTTCTAGAGGGTCAAGGTCCCACATCTGATGATGACCTTGTTCCTGGGAGAGTCCCCAGGTGGTGCAGGGTACCATACAAAGAGGCACAGAGAGTGTGTGTGTGTGTGTATTGGTCTCTCTCTTCTTATAAAGCTACCAGTATTCTATCGTGGGGCTCACTCTGATGACTTTATGCAATCCCACCTCTTGTACACCCCAGAATTAAATTCCATCTTCTTTTTGTCTAGCATGCATGAGGCCCTTGGTTGAGTTTCTACCTTCTTAATCCCCCACAGTGGAGATTTGTTTCTCCACATAAACCCTGGAGGGAACGACAAACCACAGCCAAACCCTAGCAAGTGGCACCTGGAGAAGTTGGGGTACAGGAGGCTGCTTCTCCTGCTGGCTTCCCCTTCCCAGGAGAACTGCCCAGCCCTTCTACAGGGACGGGGCCGTTCATCTTTGAGAAGCGTGGTGCAGCAGAAAGGCAGTGATGGGACAGGAGGCGCACCTGTGGAAGGGTGGCGATAGGTTTTGTTCGGGTGTAGCTGACTCAAGTGTGTTCTAGGTCACCAAGATGCAGCCTGAAAGTACAGCTGTGGGCCCCAGAGAGTGGGCTGCAATGGCTAAAGCCAGACAGAGGGTGGGGACAAAAAGGGGCCTCCCTTTTCCTGCTTCTGAGGCAAGGCAAAGGAAAAGAGGGGGCAGCAACTGCAGGAGGAGAAACTGCCAGACGTGGCACTGGGCGCTGTGCGGGCCACGTGCCTGGGTCCCTGTGCTAAGCACACGCTGCATGACAGGCGTGACACTCCCCTGCCTTCGAGAAGCTAAAGCATCCGGGGAGGCAGAGCGCAGCTGGCCAGCAGCGGCCTTCGAGACCCACAGCAGCCCAGGCACTGCCATGCACACCTGCCGTCCCCTCGTGCAGAGGGCGGCCGGAAGGTGGCGAGTTTGAGGCCAGCCTGGGCTACAGAGTGAGCCCTGTCTCGGAAAGCAAAGCAAAACAAAACAGCAAAAGAACCCCGCAGAGCAAGGACAGATGGGGAGCAGTGTCCTTAGATCCCGGTCAGATGGGGGGGCGGCCAGGGCTGAGGACTCGCGAGGTGGGAGGTCAGCCTGCGTCACTGGGAATGCGTGGGCCTTGGGTTGAGAGCGGCCCAGGTCGGGACGGCAGAGCTGAGCACAGTGACCCCTGTCCTCACTATCCCAGGGGTTCACGGCAAGGGAGGGGAAGGGAAGGGAAGGGACCTTTCCTCCAAGAGGGGCACAGCAGGCTGAGAGATTCAGGACAGGAAAGTTGGAGGAGGGCTGGTGCCAGTGAGGACAGGGTCGAGACCCAGCTGGGCCGTGGCTCTGGGTCCTCTGGGGGCCTTCAGCACACCACGAGGGAGCGGAGCATCCCCTCAGCCCACCGGCCCTACGCGAGGTAGGTTCTGTTTTCTCCACTGAACCCTCATGGCTCCGTAAGGAGGGTGGTGTTTTCCCCACTTAACAGATTGGAGAGCAAGGCGGGACTGAGGGGAGGGCCCAGGGCAGCAGCAGTAGGCACTGTAAACACCTCTGCGGCTCGGCCCAAGGCCAGAGACGACCAGATCAAACAGAGCCTGTGACACTTTGCAAAGGACCCTACTTCCCTCTCCTTCTCCCTTCGTTGGTTTGTAATGAATTTTGATAAACCAAGTTCTCTGTATTTCCCCTTGCTATTTTTTTAACAATTGTGATAAAACACATAGAAAATTTACCATCTCCATCACTCTGAAAGTGGTCGGTTCAGTAGTGTTAACATAGATGCATTGTCGTGAAACAGATTCCCACAACGTTTTCAGCTTGCAAAACTGAAACTCCATTAACTCCCATTTTCCCTTCCCCAATCCCTGCCTCCCACCCCTCCACTCTCTGCCTCTGAGTCTGACTGCCCTCTGCACTCTGGGCAGAGAAGAGCATGGAGTATGTGCCTTTCATGACTGATTTCTTCCACCTAAGCATTATGTCTTCAAGGTTCATCCATGCACTAGTCAGCTTTCTTTCCTTTTGAAGGTTAAATAATATTCTACTATACAGATGTTCCACATTTTGCTTATATACTCATCTCTTGGCGGATACTTGGGTCACTTCCACCTCCTGGCTATTGTGAATGATGCTATTATGAACATCGTTGGGCAAGTATCTCTGAGATCCTGCTTCCGGTTACTTTGGGTATGTATACCCAGAAGCAGAACTGCTGGATCATCTGGTAATTGTTGTTTTTACTTTTTGAGGAACTGCCATACTGCTTTCTTTTTTGATGCTGTTTTCTTCAGACAGGGTCTTGCTGTGTAGCCCATGAACTCTCCATGCAGCCCAGGCTGGCCTGGATCTTACAGTCTTCCTGCCTCAGCCTCCCGAGGGGTGGGATTCCAGGCAAGTGCCACTGCGCCCGCCTCTTGCCATGCTGTTTTCTATGGGGGCTGCACTCTTGCACCCCACCAACAGTGCACAGGATTCTGGTTTCTCCGTGCCAGCCCCCCCAACACTTACGATGTTGTTCTGTTGTGGGTTTTGGATAGTGGCCATCTTTATGGGTATGAGGTATTTCATTGTGATTTTTATTTGCATTTCCTAATGATTACCAGGGCTGGGATTTAGCTCAGTTGGTAGAGCGCTGCACTGAAGTCTCTGAGGACCCACGTTCGATTCTCAGCCCTGCAAAAATGGGAGAAGGACATGGCAGTCCACTCCCACGGCAATCCCAAAACAATCAGCCATTGTAAACCCTGTGAGGGTTGCTATGAGTCCGACACAACTAACAGCAGCAATGATTAGTGAGGCTGGGGTTTAGCTCAAAATAATCCACCACCTACAAACAGCAGAGAAGTCCTGACCTAGTGCCGGGCACGGCACCATGCCGGGGAGAGTTTCATTTTGCTGTCCAGAGCATCGCAGAGTCGGACTAAGAACAATGCTTAGTGACTGAACGTCTGTCATGTGCTGTCCTGGCCATCTGCATTTCTCTTTGGAGCAATGTCATTTTCAGGTCTTCTGCTCAATCTTTCAGTTGGGTTTCCTGTGCTTCAGTTCTCTGTGTATTGATATTGTCCTTTAATGCACGCAGATGTTTAGTTTTGATGTAGCCCAACTTATTGTTGATTTTTTTGCCTGTTATTTTGATATCATATCCAAGAAATCATTACCAAATCTTTCTTTCCTAAGAGTTTCATAACTTTCTCTCTTTAAGTATTTAGGTCTTTCATGCATTTTGATTTAGCATTTTTAATGTGGTGTAAGTGTCTAACTTATTCATTTGCATTTGGCTATCTAGTTTTCCCAACACTGTTGAGAAAACTGTCCTTTCCCCAATAGAAAGCTTCAGTAGTTGTGATGAAAACATTTTTACCCTACTTGCAAGGATCTACTCGTGGGCCCTCTGTGCCCTCCCAACCCCATGGGCGTGTTGTTAGGCTACTACCACGCTATTTTCATTACTATAGCTTTGCAATAAGTTTTGTTTTTTTAAGACAGGGTTTCACTAGGTAGCCCACGTGGGCTTTGAACTCATGATCCTCCTCTGCCTCCTGAGTGTTGGGACAATAGGCATGCGCTACTACCCCAGCTTGTGGTAATTTGTGAAATTAGCAAGTATGCAACGTCCGACATGGTTCTTCAATACTGCTTTGTCTCTTTGGGGATCCTTGAGATTGCATATGAGTTTTAGGAGGGACCTTCCTATTTCTGCAAAGAAGCATTAATTTTGATAAAGACTATGAAATCTATATAAATTGCTTAAGATAGTACTGGCATGTTGTCTTGCAGTCCATGAACATGAGATGTTTTTCCATTTGTTCTCTTTAATTTCTTTGAGTAACGTTTTGCATTTTCAATGTACAAGTCCTTTTGCCACTTGGTTAAGTTTCTTGATAAAGCTTATTCCTAAGTGTTCTGTTCTTTTTGATGCAATTGTAAATGGAACTTTTTCTTCCTTTCCTTTTCAGACTGTTCATTGTTAGTGCATAAGAATGCAAATGATTGTTGGGCATTAATTTTGAACCCTGCAGCTTTGCTGGGTTCATTTAGTAGTTCTCAATTATTTGGATGGAATTTTCAGGTTTTCAATGTTGTCTATAAATAGACTCAATCTCACTTCTTTCTAATTTGCATGCCTTCTTCCCTTTTTGCTGCTTGACTGCTCCAACTAAGCACCCTACTACTATGTTGAATAGAAGTAGCGAAAGGAAGCATCCTTGTTTTGTTCCTGATCTTAGAGGAAAAACATTCAGAATATATTAGCTGTGCGCTTTTCACATATGGCATTTCCTATAAGGTGTGGTCTAAGTAGAGGGTGACCCTTTAAGTTTTTTAAAAATTTTATTTCAGTGAGAGACGCATTGCCATTAGTCCCCTTCAAAATACTCCTCGTGGCTTTCCATCCACGCATCCCGTCATTCTTGCCACTTTCTGAAGCGGTTCCGGAGTTCTCTTTGGTGGGGGGTCTTTATTTTCCTCCTCCCTCATCACAACGTTGTGAGTCACACACTGCTGCTCGTATGGCAACTTCGGTCAGATAGGATGGCGTGTCCTCACCCACCTTCTTTAGTGCATCTGGCACCATGTGGCTTCTGGCTCCTCCCCAAACTCAACGTGGCCATGAGAGGTAAACGTCTTGGATTGATTCAGGACGTCGAGGCAGTTACAGAAGCCGTGTGTGAGAGAGGACTTCCGGGAAGGCTTCAGAAAGTGGCGAGAACATGCGGTCAGTGTGTTTGAAGCCAGGAGTATTTTGAGGGGGTTAATGGCAATGTGTCTTTTACTATAACAGTTTAAATATTCACTGTATCTTTGGATCACACCTCCTATGTTTAAGCCATTTCCTTTTATCTCTAGTCTGAGTATTTATCATGAGATAGCATTGTTAGTTAGGTGCCGTCGAGTCGGTATCCGACTCATAGTGACCCTCACAGGGTTTTCAATGGCTGACTGTTCTGGGATTGCCTTGGGAGTGGATTGCCAGGCCCTTCTCCCATTTTGGGGATGCTGGAATTGAACTCGGGACCTCAGAGACTGCAGCGCAGCACTCTACCCACTGAGCTAAATCCCAGCCCCTGAAATAGTGTTGGATCTTATTAAATCCCCCATGTGTCTGTCAGCTTGTCGTGCTGTGGGGGCTTGTGTGGTGCTGGGATGCTGAAAGCTATGCCGCTGGTATTTCACATACCAGCAGGGCCACCCATGGTGGACAGGTTTCAGCTGAGCTTCCAGACTAAGACAGACTAGGGAGTAGGCACCAGCAAACCATTCCCCAAACAGCCATTGAAAACCCTATGAATAGCAGAGAAACACTATCAAATATAGTGTAGGAAAATGAGCCCCTTAGGCTGGAAGGCATTCAAGATATGACTGGGGAACAGTTGCCTCCTTAATGATGGGAATGGAGTAAAGCCCCTGGGACCTCCTTTCGCTGATGTGGTGTGACTCAAAATGAGAAGAAATGTAGTGGTTGCAACAATGGGCTGACACAAAAAAGATCAGGTACGTGGCACAGTGTTCGGTAGTGTTTCGTGCTGTTGTACACAGAGTCTCTTAAGAGTTGGACCCAACTCAATGGTACTGAATAACTTGTTAAATGCTTGTTTTTGTATCAATTGAGGTGACTGTGTGGTTTTTCTCCTTCAATCTGTTAATGTGGTATATTACAGCGACTGATTTTTGTATGTTGACCTATCTTTGCAGTCCAGGAATAAATCTCACTTCCGAATGACTTATAATACTTTGAATGTGTTGGTGAATTCTGTTGGGCCTTTTGCATTGATCTTCATTGTTAGTCTACGGTTTTTTAACGTGTTTGTCTGGCTTTGGTATCAGGTGATGCTGGCCTCATGGAATGAGTTTGGCAATGTTTGTTCCTCTTCAATTTTTTGGAATTATTTCATAAAGACTGGGTCTAAATCTTTAATTTACCAGAGAAACCATCTAGTCTTTGGCTTTTCTTTCTGTGGGGGAGGTGGGGCATTTCAGTCCTCTTACTAGTGAAAAGTGTGTTAATATTTTATTTTATCATGATTCAGTCTTGCTAGGTTATGTGTATCAGTTGTCCATTTCACCTAGGTTAACCATTTTGTTGCATACAATTGCTTTTTCTTTCTATAAAATGAGTTGTAGTGTTACTTCTATAATTTTTGGTTTTAGTTGTTTGAGACAGCTCTCTCTCTCTCTCTTTTTTTTTTTTTTTTGTACTGGGGGTTGAACCCAGGGTCTCGCACTTGCACGCTTTGCAAATGCTGGACCACTGAGCTGCACCCCCAGCCCATTTTTTATTTTTATTTTATTACTTTTTGAGACAGGGTCTCGCTAAGTTATGCTGATTGCCTCTGGTCTCGAACTTGTGATCCTCCCGCCTCCACCTCCCGAGCCACTGGGATTACAGGCGTGCGTGCCCGACTCAGCTCTCTCTTTTTTATAAAGGTTTGCCAATTTTGTCAGTCTTTTCAACAACAAACCTTTAATTTCATTGATTTTTCTCTTCTGTGTGTCTCTGCTTTCCCCTGACCCCAGCTGGTGCTGCGGATTGACCCTGGGGACCTATATATGCCAGGCAAGTGCCCGACCACTAAGCTACACCCACAGCCCTCATTTTTACTGCTCCCTTCCCCTCAGTGAGGTTTAGCTTTAGTGTGTTCTTTTTGAATTCCTTATCTCTCTGTTCTCTTGGTCCTTGTCTGTCATGTTCAGCTCATTTCTGAGGGCTACTGTGAAGGTCATAGACAACAGGGTACACAAAAAGTCCATTACAGTAGCAGGGGTAACTCGGACCATGCCTGTGATTCCTTCTGGCGGAGGCCACTATCCGATCCCTGGCCAGGCTGGGAGTGGGCAGGGCACTGCCCCGCAAAAGGGGAACCTGCCTATGCCTTACTGTGTACTGAACCCCACGTGCTCCTACCCTGCTAGTGCTCCTCAGGGCACCGAGTTATGGTCAGAGGCTTGAATAAAAGTGCAAGAGCACTGGGTGCCGTGGCACACGCCTGTCATCCCAGCAGCTCGGGAGGTGGAGGCAGGAGGATCACAAGTTCGAGACCAGAGGCAGTCTGCGTAACTTAGTGAAACCCTGTCTCAAAAACTGAAAAAATGGGCTGGGGGCGCAGCTCAGTGGTCCAGCCCTTGCAGAGCTTGCAAGCGTGAGGCCCTGGGTTCAACCCCGAGTACTGAAAAAAAAAAAAAAAAAGTGCAAGGGCTTGCTAAGGGAAAGAACCAGCTATAGACCAGCCATCTGGGCTTTTCTAGAGCAAAACAGATCGCTGTTTCTCTGCTATAAGGTGAATAGATGTCCCCACACAGGCCCGAACCGTGACATGGAAGGATACGTGTTCTGGGGGATCACATTGCGAGCTGAACCCACATGCAGCACATGAGCCACAGAGGCCACGGACGTGTGTAGGCAGACATTTAAGAACTCAGTGCACAGTCGTGTAAAAAGTGCACTCAGCACCTCGACGACAGCCTGACGTCCGACCTCCACCACTTTGCAGCTGCAGGGCTTTGGTAAAATTATTTAAAATCTCAGACCTTCTGTTTTCTCCTTCTAAACCTGGGTTCTTCATGTTTCCCTCTAAGCTAATCTCTTTTGACTGCGGACTGTGCGCCAGCCATAAGCACTTGATCACTGCTAATTCCCTCTTCCCCTTGACCTTGCCTTACCTCTGCCCCTCCCAGGTCTCCACCCCAACGCAACCTTTACGAAGACCTTTCAAAAACAAGTGCCACTTTCTTCTTGATTAAGCCCTTCAAAAATTCAAATGAATACATTTTAAGTGGCAGGGGGAATCAGGCCATGTCAAGTGGTGGCTGTGGTCATGATTTTTCCGAACCAAGAAGAATGCGTATAAAGGTGATATTATGGTTAGTGACCTGAGTGGGCCATAGAGTGTTAATTCCAACTCTGGAAAATCAGTAATTTCCATAAAACAAAACCAGGGAAGAGAAGTTAACCTTCTTTTCTACGAAACAATTTAGCAAGTGTGTCCTTTCGAATAACAAAATTAACGTTCTGCATTTCTGGCTTGTTCCATAAGAAAACATCGTTACCTCTTCCGACTGTGTTTTGCCCAACCCCGAGCGATCCTTCAGGAAGCAGCTGGTCCCGGCGGGGATTGAGGAAGGATCAGAGGTAAACCCTGAAACAGCAATGAATTCCCCTTAGAGGATTAAGGCACTCATGTTCACTTTGAATCAGAAAAGCAAGTTGCCAGTAAGTGGTGTACAACCAAGAGGTTCCTTGTCAAAGCGAATAAATTACAGACCTGAAGAGCAGCCCAGAATGCGCATGAGGCTGGGCAGCACATGATGCTGGCCAGGAAGCAGGCAGGGTTTCATGTCCGTGGGACACGATCTCCTTTCTCTTGCTGATGCGGTGGAAGCACTGGGGGTCAGTCCGACCTAGACACGTGCTGTTGCCCCTATCTAACAAGCCCCCTGGACATCGGTCTAAAGGCATATGTCACCACCCACCACGCACAGATCCCCTCTTGTGACGGACCACAGACAGACAAGATGCTACCATTTGCTCTGGAGACCTCGGCTTTGGGGCTGTAGAGCCTGCTCCACGTGAACCCAAGCAATCTATCTGCGAAGGACATCGCAGATGTGGCACGGGTCAGGTAGGGGGCATCTCTGCTCAGGAGCCCAGAGCTGAGCCTTTGCCTCAAAACCAGCTGGCCAAGAACAATGTGGACATACGGGGGGCAGCCTGGAGGTGGAGCAGGCTCAGAGTCTCCAGAAGTTTTGTTGTTGTTGTTCGGTGCCATCGAGTACGTATCCGACTCATAGCGACCCTCTGTACAACAGGAGAAACACTATTGTCAGTGCTTCTCTGCTGTTCATAGGGTTTTCAATGGCAGATTGATTTCTGGGAGGGGGTTGCCAGGTCCTTCTCCCAAGCCTACAGCTTCTGGTGTTCCCAGGCGGTCTCCCATCCAGGTACTAACCAGGCCTGACCCTGCTTAGCTTCCGAGATCTGACGGGATCGGATGCCACAGGGCTACGGCTGCAGGCCCAGAAGTTTTAGTTCAGCCAAATCTGGCTAGTTTAACACTGCCAGTGTCTTTTAAAAAACACAAACATGCATGGAAATGTCCATCTGGCCAGGACTGCTTGAAATGCCTGTCCCTTACTCAGCAGTTCGCTTTCCTGAAGCGCAGGCCGTCGATGGTTTCATATTTCATCACTGAAGCAGAAGTTGAAAGGGATTATGCACGCGTCCTTTACATAATTGTTGGATTTGTCCTGCTTATTGTCCCTCCTGGCCACCTGGTGGCAAGAGTGTAAAAGGCAGGATTTAGGAGTAGATTAAGACCACTTCAATTACAACCACTCCATCTGCCCATTCCATACTTAAAAATATACACACCAGGCGAGCCAAACAAGAAAAAGCCTAATACCTGGCTCGTCTACACCCACGGGCAAGAGGACCTGAAATGGACATCACCTTGTAACATAAAACCCACCTTAAAAAGGGTACCGCAATCACATATGCACCTGTGTGTTCAAACTGAGCGACAGGAGGGAGTGTTAGCAAATGTGTCCATCACCACGCATCCTTTCCTCCACCTGATAAATCAAGCCACCGGCAATGCCTGCTGTCCCGTGTCATGTTAATACTGCGACAGAAAAAGTACAATGGCCCAATGTGGGTGGCTTGAAGGTGAGGCCGCTGCTGGAGCCGCTGTGCCCCTTGCCACTGGCTCAGGGAGCAGCTCCTGGTCCACAGGGCCGGCCAGCAGAGCGGCTCGGTCATTCATGCGCTGCCTGTGCTAGCGCCCATCGCGCACCCTGGGTCACAGGTGGCTCCAGCAGAGCCCTGGCCCCACCACGCATGCAGGGCTGGTGATCACAGTCCGGGCCTTAGTGCCAACCGCCCATCCGTCCTTAGGTGACCCAGCAGCAGCACACTGGGCAGGCGCGTGGGAGGAGTGCAGACGCGCGGAGTGTGGTGGGAGGCAGGAGGAGGCATGGGAGATGGGGCGCGTTTAGAGAGGACTCTTCCTTTCTGGAACCCACCTTGCAGCTCACGCCGCCCGTCCCCCACCTCCGGAGCGACATTGCCTTTCCTGGCGCAGAGCCCCGCCCCATGCAGTTGCACCTCAGTTCTTCCGGAGTTCCTTAGAGCCGAAGGAAACAGGTGAGAAAACAAGACGCCTGTATCCCTGCGCCCCACTCGACCCGCGAGCAGGCGGGGGCTGAGGCCGCTCCCAGGGGGCTGCGTCCTGTGGGCTTTGAAGCCCTCTTTCTGTTCCCTGCTCCGTTTTCTATGGCACAACTGTGGGCCTCCTGCTGGCGCCCTCACCGATGCCAAGGAGCACCCCATCACCCTGTGTCTGGACGGCCAAACACCTCCTCACCCAAGCTGTGGGGCCACCACCCTCTGCTCCAGGGCCCTGGGGCCACAACCAGCTGTGTGCACACGGCCTTGGCAGCCTCCCAAGGGTTCCTCTTTGGCCATGCGCAAATTACTTTTTCATGCCACGTTAAGGGCACTCCTGTTACCGTGTTCCAAACACAGTGACAGCCGTGCAGATGTGACCCTCGCTGCCCCACTGCCTACTTGCTGGCTGTGGAAAGGAGTGGCTGGAAAATCCCCAAACGCTGGCCCAGGGGGGAGCCCCGTGCACACAGTCTAGGACACAGAGGCCCCGCTGCTTCCAGAGGCCACGTGGATGAAGGGCAGCGGGCCAGGCAGGCAGCCACAGGCCTGAGAAGGCGCCGGCAACAGCGGGGCCGCTAGGAGCCACAGCGCCACCTGCTGGCAGCGCCTGGAGCTGGGCGGTGGAGGTGACAGGCAGCAAGGGGCAGAGGATCCTGCCTGGCCTCAGTGAGCGATTCCCGTCCTCCCCCAGGTTGGTGCTCCAGGCCACGGGAGGCATCCACTCAGAAGCCCCCAGGTTGCCACCTAGCCTGGCCGCAAACCCACAGCACCTTACTCAGTGCTGGCTCTGCCGCCACTGCGGGGCCACCCTCCAGTGAAGCAGGAAAGAAGGCCACGGGCCCGGAAGCTGGGCTGGGTGCCCAGAGAGGCCACCAGAACTGCAACACCTGCCTGGGCAGGGCTGAGGGGTGCTCACAGGGGCGGGTGGGTGGGTGGGGAGGGAACCCTGCCCTGTGCCGGAGGCAATGGTGACAGACACTCTCCATCTTGATCCACATGGTTCCCTGGGGGCGGCCATTGTTTAAGTCCACAGTCCTGTGTACTTGGTGAAGTCTGTGGGCAAACTGCAGCTCCAAGAGAGGTGACCTTGACTCCCCCTAAATGAGCTCGGAGGACGGCGGCATTGGCAGCCCGCTCTGTCTCAAGCATGTGTCTTGTGACAGTGCTACCAGGCCACCCCATCCCTGATCCAAACAGAAGCGCGTCCTCTATTAGGGATTTTGGGAAACATCGCTGTAAACCCAGACTTGCAGCCGCCTACACAGGTCACTCCTGGAACCCAACATGAAACGGAACAAAGCAGGACAGATCCCCCCGCAGCCGCCAGCTGGCTCCTCAGAAAGCAGGCAGAGCCCAGGCCGGCAGCGCAGGAGGTGCCGGCGAGGGGCGCTGGGGTGTCCATGGCCCCCGGCGCTGGGACGCAGAGTCAGAGCTTTCCTCACCCCCCAGGCCCCTGGCCACGCTGCCTGCTGAGGAAGCAGTGATTTCTCACGCTGCCTGAGACAGGCGGAAATGATGCGCCTATGGAATACCTGCCAGGCTGCTGGAGGGGACGGGAGCTTTTAACCCTTGGCAGTTGCTCAAAATACGTTTACTTTGCCTGGAACAACCACGCTGGTCAAGGAGGGAAGAGGCTAGAATCTGTGCCATGTTCCACGCGTGCACGCCTGGGGGAAAGAAGACATTCCGCTCTGGCTGGGGGCGGGGCCTGTCTACCTAGGGGGCCTCAGCGGGCATCACGGTTTCACCTTGGTGACAGCTCAGGCCTGAGAAGACAGGTGTGCCCTCGCTTACCATGGCTTATCCACGGCAGGATTTCTTTTTATTGGAAAACTCTGAATTAGAGATGCCTTGCCTAGGGCTGGGGCAGAGCTCAGGGGCAGAGCACGTGCCCAGAGTGCTCACGGCCCACAGTTCTGTGACAGCAGTGCACACAAACACACACCGACCCAAACACAGCTCTGAAGTCCCCCGACAAACGGGGTTGGAAACTCGACTGACTGTGCGCTGGTGTACTACTTTAAAGGTTTTGTTTTTGCAGGGACGTTTTAAGGTCATATTAACAGTGTTGTCATTTTATATATTTTGCTTTCTTAGGTGAGAAATGGAGTTTGAAAACGCAAAATTTAAGTTAGAAGCAGCCCAGAAAAACTATAAATTATTACAGAGCCATTATCTTCTTGCGTGTGTGTGTGTGTGTGTGTGTGTGTGTGTGTGTGTGTGGTACTGGGGGTTGAACCCTGGGCCTCGCGCCTGCAGCTTTGCAAGTGCTGGACCACTGAGCTGCACCCCCAGCCCACTTTTTCAGTTTTTGAGACAGGGTCTCGCTAAATTACACAGACTGCCTCTGGTTTCAAACTTGCAATCCTCCTGCCTCCACCTCCCGAGCCGCTGGGATTACAGGTGTGCGTCACCGTGCCCGGCTCAGAGCCATTATCTTTTCTTTCATGTGCTTTGCTAAAGAATATTCTAGAAAGCTGAGAATGTATGCTCATTTAAACAACTCTTAGATAACCATTTTAGAAGTAGGACCTATTCACAAATGAAGAAATAAAAATGGAGGTGAGGCCTTGGCTAGGCTTGGCCAACGTGTCCTGTGTTTAGTGGCTTACCCTCCTGGTTGGCTTGAGGGGAACAGGTGTCCTAGGAAGAGCACTGGACAGAGCGCCAAGACACTGGAGGTCAAGGCCAAGTTCCTGCTGATCATGGAGCAAGAGCTGCCTTGCCCTGGCCCAGCAAAGCGAGGCACGGTAAGCTGGCGCGAGCCTGCAGCTCCTGGGAGTAGGGCACAAGATCCATAGGGGAGCCACCCCTGGGGTCTCCACCCGACACTACAGGACAGTCAGCAAGACCACCAAACACAGCTACCAGGGGTCAAACTCAGAAACATCTGGGAACACCAGCTACACTGTAAAAGGAGCTCCCTCACAACTCAGAAACTCACCCCGTGGGGTCCGTCCACTGCAAACCAGCACAACGCCATCCAGGGCCACCATGAAATCAGGAGCAAAAGCAGACAGAAAACCCACGTGGTCCTAAAAGCCAGCAAGGGGTGCACCATGGTCACCTGGGCTCTGTGGCAACGGCTGCCAGCCAGGGCAGGAGACATCCTTACTCTGTTTCCAACGGGCTTTGGAAGCCAGGATTAGATTCTTTTAGTAGCAATGAGGGATTTACCTTCTGAGTCATCTTTTGCTAGGAATATTAGTAAAACCAGTTTAAATCCTCTCCAGACACTGACTACCTGGAAATAACCAGTAGGCAGCACTGGAGGGTAATAGACAGAAGAAAGGGAATAGAAGGCTCTACAGCCAGCCAGGTCTCCTGGTCCATGCTTCCCCGATGGATACAACGCTTCCAAACAGCATACTTGCTAGAAGGAAACAACCAAAATCACTCCTCACTTCTCCATTCATCTGGGAAGGGGAAGACTGTGCGACGTACATCACCCCAGCAATTAAAAAGCACAGTGTTTAGTGGATTCTGCTTCTTCACCAAGACCAGCAGCTGCCTGGATTTTGAAATACCCACCTCTGAGTCCAGGACTTGAAGACACTGGGAATCCACTAACCCATTCCAGGCACAGGCCCCAAGGGTAAACGTGCCTTTCCTTCCCCTGAAGGCTCAAATTCCACCACGAAGATCGCCCCACCATAGCTCAGTGCTGCACAGCCCTTTACCACTGGCCACCTTCATGTCTTGAAGGTGTACTTTCTTTACAATTTATGTCTATATTCTCTATCTTTAATAAATGTATTCTATACGCTATACTGGGGCTGGGATTTAGCTCAGTTAGTAGAGTGCTGCGCTGCAGTCTCTGAGGTCCCGTGTTCAATTCCCAGCACTGCAAAAATGGGAGAAGGGCCTGGCAATCCACTCCCAAGGCAATCCCGAAGCAGTCAGCCACTGAAAACCCTATGAGGGTTGCTATGAGTTGGATACCGACTCGACGGCACCTAACAACAACAACAACATATGCTATATTTTCTGTGTCTCATATAAATTCTTTCACAAGGAGAAACACAGACGAACCGAGGTAGCTGCTGCTGGAGAGGTCAGCCTGCACCAGGCCTCTGGACCCAGGCTCTGGACCTGCTCCCTGCTGACAGGCAGGAGGCAGCAGGTGAGAGGGGACCGAACACCAGGGGAAGTTAGTTGCCCACATTAGTGCCCTCAAAGAGAGGACTCGGCCCCCCTAACCCATGCACACACACAATTCTATTTTTTTTTTGTTTTGTTTTGTTTTTGTTTTGAGCCACTAAGTTTTTTTTTTTTAATTGGAAATTTTTAATGTACACCTTAATGTGATTCATTCTGACATGCTTTTCATTGTGGCATTTCCACATATGCATTTTGATGTACATTATTCATATAGGTGCCCCCTTACCCTCTTGTATGCTTCCCCGCCACCCTCCACATCTAAGTCTTACAATTCTATTTTTAAACATAAAATAAAGGCCTTTTAAAAAATAAAAGCAAAGAACTCAAAATTAAACCTAGTGGGGTTTTCGACTAATTAGCATTCCTAAAGCATTCAGATCCTTCCAGTGTTTGCATAATTGCCCCAGGTTAGATTCCATTGAGACAGCTGAGAGAGAAGTTACAACTCTGAGGAAATTAAGGGCATATTACCAGACAGGCTTCTGACTATTCTGCAGCAAGTGGATTCAGGTACTCACATTCCTATGACTTCTAACCCGCAACAGGTAACTGCTGCTGGCGGCCTGAATCCTGCACCCAGACCTTCCAGAAAAAGGCACTGAGCTCGCCTGCCAGGCAGCTGCTGAGGAAACGAGGCACCGGCCTAACTGATCTGACCCTACCACGCATTCTACACGCACGCACGTGCACGCAGCTGGGGACGCTGATAAAAACCAGGGCAGGGACCAGGAGGCTGGAGCGGATACAGTGGTCTGTTCCTTTGGGTTTATAAACCTCTGGCCGCTCTGGTGTTGGGGGTGAGTCCCAGGACCCTACCTGAACCTCACTAAAAAGCTCATTATGGTATATACTCTGCTTTTAAAAAGCACTTAGGGGAGGATGCACAGTCCAATCCTGAGACATAAAAATCCCTTGTTAAAACATAAACCTCCATGACCGTGCCGTGGCTAGCCAACGGCAGATGCTGGCTCCCACCAGTTTAAGCTTTATTATTATTATTATTATTATTATTTTGTTTCAAATTTCTTTTCAAAAGCAGAACAAAAGGGGCTTTTGTTTTACTTTTTATATTTTTAGTTTTTGTTTTATGTGGTGCTGAGGATTGAACCCAGGGCCTCACACGTTCCAGGTAGGTGTTTTACCACCGAGCTGAGCTGTACCCCCCAGGGAAGAGCTTCTTTTTTTCATGACAGAGGTTTTAAGTTTACAGTGTTCTTTCAATCACGATAAAGAGAAAATTCTGTTTACTCTGCCATTCCTAACTGGGTACCTCAAGCATTTTGCCTTTGACTTTTTTCTGTTTGGGTCTGTAGGAGCTCTGTCATCTTCCTTGCTCTGAACTGTTGTAATCAAAGAAATAAAAATATTGTATATGGAAACAAGAAGGAAGAAACCCACGGACTCTGCTCCTCTCTGCCCCTCAGCTGTCCAAGCCAAAGAAACCTCGTCTTCCCTGTGGGAACAGCCTCATTCCCCCTGCCCCACCCCCGCCAGTAAGGAAGCTGCTGCCCCTTTCCCAGCCCCTGGCTGGTGTTAACAAATCTCAAGTCTACCTCAGTAATCTCCCCTCACAGAGGGAAAGTAAGTACTCCCCATGGCCGTGCTTCACACACCACACAGTGTCTTGTTGTTGGGTGGGTGCTGTCGACTCTGTGTATAACAGAATGAAACAGTACCCGACACTGCGCCATGCACATGATCTTTTTATGTTTGAGCCCACTGTTGCAGCCACTATGTTTCTTCTCAGTTTGAGTTGTGCCACATCAGCAAAAGGAGGTCCCAGGGGCTTTACTCCATTCCCACCATTAATGCCACCTCTACTTTGAGGAGGCAACTCTTCCCCAGTTGTCCTTTGAATGCCTTCTTGCCTGGGGGGCTCATTCTCTGACACTATATTTGACAGTGCTTCTCTTCTATTCACAGGGTTTTCAATGGCTAAGTGTTTCCGGAGTGGGCTGTTGGGTCCTTCTCCCTAGTCTGTCTTAGTCTGGAAGCTCAGCTAAAACCTGTCCACCATGGGTGGCCCTGCTGGTATCTGAAATACTGGTGGCATAGCTTTCAGCATCCCAGCACCACACAAGCCCCCATAGCATGACAAGCTGACAGACACATGGGGGACACAGCACCTAGAGTTAACCAAAGTCCCAGCTGAAGCCCTTTAAAAATGTTCAGCACTCTACCAGTCCTTTGGCCCCCAGAAACCCAGGACTCCTGGCCCTGTTGTCCTCGAGCACCCAGTGCCAAGGGGACGGAGGACAGGCAAAGCTGCCTGAAGAAGCAGTTCTGATCCTGCGGAAGTTCACTGTTTCTCCTTCCTTGGGATTGTTTTAGTACAACAATGGTTTCCTTTATTTTCCAGCTATGGAGTCTCTCTCCCTTCCTCCTGCGCCCCCATCATGAAGTGCAGGCAGCACTTGAGGGAGCAGGCTCCCCTCTCACAGGGGAAAGCAGGGTACAGTGTGGGGCAGGGGGCTCGCCTCCCCAGCCCAGCTCCCAGACGCGTGGCGATGGATTTATCTAGGCTTTGAGAAATATCGTGTCTGACGCTTCCTTTAAAATACTTCAGCAAATCAAAGAGGAGGAGGGATTGACAAAGTGTGTCTGGCAAAATCTCAGTGAGTACTGGAAGGTAGCAACACACACAGGAGAAGCACCGCGAGTTACTGACTTTTGTGTTGCTGTGGCAAAATACCTAACAGAACAACTTAAAGGGAGAAGAGCCTTATTTTGGCTCCTGGTTTTGGAGGTCTCCGTCCATCGTGGGATGGCCTGCCAGAGCGGAGTCCACCTCTGGGTGTGACTGTGTCAGGGTTTTTCCAGAGAGGATTCGCTAACGGGGGGAAGACAGGCCCTGAACGTGGGCAGCTCCCCAACAGGCTGGGGGCTGGGATGGAATAAAAGGGGGAAGGGGGAAGCCCACCAGCACAGGCCTGCTCTCTGCTTCCTGCCCGCCATGAGGGGAGCTGCCCAAAGCCCACCAGCACAGGCCTGCTCTCCACTTCCTGCCCACCATGAAGGGAGCTGCCCCTATCCAGGGCATGTCTTCCCTCCTTAGTTAATCCTCTCTGGAAAACCCTGACAGAGACACACCCCGAAGTGTGCTTTATCAATCTTCAAGGTGCTTTTCAAACCAATCAAGGTGACAGTTAATCATCACACACTGTGTTCTTTCTCTACTTTTATAGATGACACAACAAGAGAGCAAGGGAGTGAGAGAGATGGCGTTAATCACCAATATCAGGAATCAAAGATGGGATATCACTATATAGTGTTGTTGTTAGGTGCTGTCGAGTCGGTGCCCCACTCATAGCGACCCTATGTACAACAGGTGAAACACTCTTGTCAGTGCTTCTCTGCTATTCACAGGGTTTTCAATGGCTGATTTTTTGGGGGAGTGGGTTGCCAGTCCTTCTCCCATATACATTATAAACACTCAAAAGATAATGAGGGAATATAAATAAGTTTATACCAACAAATTCTACAATTTAAATGGAATAAGAAAACTCCTTGAAAAGTGAAAAGTATCAAAGTTCACTCAAGAACAGATAAAACATGCATAGGTCTTTATCTATTTATTTGCTTTTACTCAGAGTTTAAAACCTCTCCGTAGAGGAAGATGGCTTCATTGGTGAATTCTACCAAACTCTTAAGAGAAAATAATACTAGTACTAAACAAATTTTTCCAGAAACTACAAGGGGAAGGAAGATTCTCAGTTCCACTTATGAGGTCAATATTATCCTGATACCAAAACCACATACACACTTTTGTTTAAAAAAAAAAAAAAACACTATAGAAGGGTGGGTCTGTGTACTATCTACCATAGCCATAATGAAAAAGTCTCGAATAAATATTAGCAATGCAAATCCAGCAACATATAAAAAGGATAACACATCACTACCAAGGAATGTCTTATCCTAGGACTGCAAGGTGATTTAATATTTAAAAATCAATGATTCATTATAGGAGAATAAAACAGAACCATAAGATGATCTTCACAGATGCAGAACAAGCATTTGAAAAAAATAAAAGTTCTGAGCAAACTGGGAATCGAAGATGACATTTTCAATCTGCTAAAGCACAAGTACGAGATTCCTATACAGCAGTACGTCCAACCCGCAGCCCTGGACCACCTGTGGCCCAGGCTGGACAACCAGTAATGTAGCCTCACAGTTCTATATTAGTCTCATTTCTCCAACTTTATAATAAAAATTAAAAAAAACCTAAGTCTTATTATATATAATGTATATATGATTGTTGTTAGGTGCCATTGAGTGTTCAACTCATAGGAACCCTTACAGAGTTTTCAGTGGCTGATTGTTTCAGGAGTGGATTGCCACATGCTTCTCTCATTTTTGCGATGGTGGGTTTCGAACCTGGGTCCTCAGAAAGTATGGAGCAGCACTGTACCAACTGAGCTAAACCCCAGCCCATAATGTATAAACACTGTGTCATATAATTTATGTGTGGCCCACAATAATTTCTCTTTACCTGATGAGGCAAATGGAAGCCAAAAGGCTGGACATCGCTGCCCTACAGCCTTCTTAATGGTGAGTAACCAAAGTTTCCCCCTGGATGGAAGTAAGGCAAGAATGCCCACTCTTCGCACTTCTATTCAACCTTGGATACTGGAGCTTCTACCCGGGTAATAAAAGAAAAGAAAAGAAAAGAAAGAAAGAAAGGAAGGAAGAAAATGCATGTATTTAAAAAAAAAACCTGTATTCTTTTTCATTGGCACAATTATCTAAGGAATCACCAAAAAAGAGGTATCAGAAGTAATGAGTTTAGCAAAGTCTTAGGATATAAGGTCAATATATAAGAACCAATTGTATTTTTATATACTATCAGAGAAAACCTGGAATGTGACATTTTAAAAAA
>VMDO01018674.1:0-41627 GCA_007922755.1 Pedetes capensis
CTTAGCTCTTTCCTTCCATATCACTTGTTCTATATTTATGAAATCATTCTGTACAATATATATAGTTTACAAATATACAGTATATTTTGAGTTGGATAGCACTGATCTGTATTTTTCCATTCTAATGTAGTGCATGAGACAGTCTTCCAGAATATTTTTTTTATTTTAAGAAATACAAGTAGAAAAAGTAGAATGAGTTGTTCCAAATCTGAGAAAAGCTGTTTCTTATCTCAATCCTCAAGCAGCAAAAGTACTATTTTAAATGAAATAGGCATTTGATACATAGTGAATATTTCTAAATACTATTTGCAGGATTCTATAATATCTAATTATTTTCTGTTTAATGTCTAAAATTTGCAAATAAAATTGTCTTATTGACAAATATTTCAGAGAGCAATTTATCTTCTCCATCTTCCTAATCTGGTCTTTCTTCCTTCTTTATTTTATTTATTTTTGTGGTACTGGCAGTTTGAACTCATGATCTCATGCATGCTTTCCAAGTACTCTACCACTGGGCTGCACTCCTACCCCAGATTTTACTTTTTTCTATTGACACAGGGTCTCCCTTAGTTACACAGGCTACCTCTGTACTCAAACTTGCAATCCTTCTGCCTCCACTCCATGAGTCACTGAGATTTCAGGCATATACTACCATGTCTGGTTCTTTCCTTCTTTATTTTTTTCTCATTCTTCATTTTGTCTCTTGTAAAAAATTAATTATGATGTGATTGTAAAATATTTTTAAGCTGTAAATAACATAAATAGGTAAACATGAGTACTATGAATAGAGAAAAATGTAAATAAATTTTCCTTATCATATAATTTCTCTCTACCCAAACCTCAACAGCACCTAACAATATGACAAAATTCTCCAAAATAGAAATGTAAGTGTTGTTGTATGTCTGAAAGTAATGCATGAGTTAATCTATGTCCTTTGGATAACTTTTTCTTCAATCATCACACACAAATAGTCACTAAGTTTATCTTTTTCGTAAATTGTGTTTTTTTCAAAATTTCTAGGATGTGCTTAGTCATGTAAAGTAAATATGCCTCATTGTGATTCTTCCCTGACTCTTAGATACTTAGGATAAAGCATTTATAAGTTTACACTACATGTCTGATTTTACATACTATCATACAATTATCTCTTCTCTTATTCAAATATATGTTAAAATGAGTAGAAAATTTAATTCACATGGGTCTCTATTTTCTCAAATATAAAATGAAAATTGTGGCAACCTTATAATCCATAATATAGTTATAATATTGCATGTAATGTATGTAGCATAGTGTTTTGAAATGGCAAATTCTAAATAATTCCTATTTCTAACAACAGCTACATGTTCAAAGAAAATTGAATGATAAGTCAATTTAATGATAGTTTTAGACATTTATTATTATTATCTAGAAATAGAAGATAGTATTATAATTTGTTTGGCTCTACAAGGTTCTAAATTCCACCAAACACACGTTTAAACGGATATGAATTTCAAGCCAAATGTGGTAGTGCACAATGGTACTACCAGAACCAGGGAGGCTGAGACAGGAATATCACAAGTTTGTAGACTGTGCTACATAAACAGACCCTGTTTCAAAATAAATAAATAACCACTTAGGATTAAAATTTAAAATAGGGCTTTTTTCTTTTGTAGAAGAGCTTAGTACACGTGGCAAACTTTCTTTAAATATTAATCTGAGCAAATCAGATGGAGTACAGTACAACACTGTAAATTGAAATTGTCATAAGTCAAAAACACATTAAGTACATCTAAAGTATAGAACGGGGCTGGGATTTAGGTCAGTTGGTAGGGCACCGCTCTGCAGTCTCTGAGGTCCCGAGTTTGATTCTCAGCACTGCAAAAATGGGAGAAGGATGTGGCAATCCACTCCCGAGGCAATCCGGAAACAATCAGCCGTTGAAAACCCTATGAGGGTCACTATGAGTTGGACATGACTTGACAGCACCTGACAACAACAATAACAAAGTATAGAAAACCAACAAATATACTGTAGAGTATTAGTTTACTCTTGACTATATACTTCTAGTCCAGGAAACATCAAAATTTAAAATTGAAGCCTGGTTTCTATTGAATACACACACACACACACACACATATATATATATATTATATATATATATATGTGTGTGTGTGTGTGTGTGTATATATATATGTAAGTGTGTATCTGTGTGTATATATGTGTATATACATACATGTATATATGTATGTATTTGTATATATGTATGTGTGTGCATAAAATACACATATATGTGTATATATGTGTATATATACGTGTGTGTGTATATATATATATATACTTGACAGCATCTATCAACAACAACATATATATGTATATATAGTAACTTGAACCATTGTATATCAGAGGCCATCCTATGCCTCCCTTTCCCACAGTTTCACTTGCATGATTTCAGTTAACCATGGTCAAACACAGTTTGAAAATACTAAATGGGAGTTTCCAGAAGTAAACAATTCATAAGATTTAAATAAATTTTATTACAGTATATTTTTATAATTATTCCATTTCTCTATTAGTTATGGCTGTTAATCTCTTACTATTCCTATTTTATAAATTAAATTTATCATAGATATGTATGAATGGGGAAATCATAGTAATATGAGTTTGATATTATCCAAGGTTTAAGAAATTCACTGGGGGACTTGGATAAGAGGGTCTTCTGCAGTAACCAAGCTTTTGATGTCTTGGCAATATAGCTTGAAAAAAAATTACCAAAGCATGATTGGCTTTTTATTTCTGACTTTGAAGATCAATTATACAGTTATCAATTTAATCAAAAATGAAAGGACCACTCAACATGGTAAATAAACTACTCAAAATTATCAGAAATGATGTATTAACTAAGTATCAAGACCTGGTTTAAACTTAGGCATGCCATATCAATTATTAATTGAAACGGGCTTAGGTCTTATACATGTCATTCTGATTAGAAGCTAAATTTAATGTGCTCCCTAACAATATTCTTTGTGCATTATATGTACCAAAAAGCTGCACATGTCTTTCTAGTTACCTTGTACTTCAGCATAGAATGTGTTGTGCATGAAGACTTGAAGAATTGGCCTATGTGTGGAAGAGCAGGTTTCTATTTATACAACACCATTCTTCCTCAACTAACTCAAGCCTGGATTGCAGTATGTTGTCTAGCTTCTCCAGAAATCTTCCTTTTTCATTTACAATAATAAAAATTCAATTTTTTGTCCACATGTTTAAAATGTTTTGAAGCTGCCATTCACTAACAGCCTTAGTTTAGTTACACACAAACTGTTTGAATGCCATCAGAACTTCTTAAGTTACAGCTTTCTCCCTAATTATGAGCCATACATTATTGTCTATATCATCTGTCGAATAAACAGCTTTTGTGCCTGCCAAAAGAATATCTGGAGGTGTTCTTATTTATGTGGTATGTTGAAAATACAAATAAAAACACAAACATGGCTTACTGTATGTTATAATTAATAAAACCACCACAATCAAAACATTACCTGATTTTCCATATTTAACAGCATCTCTTTAAACAGAGTTGGTATTTTAAAAAATAAAAAAATATGTATTTAACTCTTATTGAAGATAAACAAAAACATTCAATATCAGCTTGGTTAAAACTGGATTCACTTTGTAGAGAGATAATAGGGGAGAGGATAATCTCAATGTAAACAAGGCAACTTCATGAGTACATGCGAAAAATATGCATGAGTTTTACTACATATTAGTGAAAATGTCCCATAAACCTTGTAAGTTGATAAAAGTGTAACCAAAATGATGTCACAGTTGTATAATAGAAAAAGCAAATGCTGTATTACTCTGTACCCCACCAACATTTATCAACAAAGGGAGAAAAAAATCTGGATTCATTATATGTAAAGGAATAGAGATGTGTTAAAATATATTGAAAAATTTAGGATTTTGTTAATGTTAAATTCAGACAGAATATATCAACTGCCATATAAGCATGTTGAAAGCAGTTATAGTACTAACATTCATCAGAACAGAAGAAATATGACTGTATTAACTATCCTTTTGAAAAACATTAATTATTAGCTTGAAATCAGTTATACTGACTTCATTCCTTCCATGAATTAGATTCCTATTTTCAGGACTATTACTTTAATTCTTATGATGTGTTCCTATATAGGTAGTCACAATGGAGGCAAATTAATTTTCTCATAATCGAGCATAATTAATGAAATGTTTTCCTTAGATATTAGATAATAGTATAATTTATTAACTTAAGGTAGATTTATTTCATTATTGGACATTCATGAATTTCCAATTTTTAAATATAATGATACTGCCTATCTATTGACTATTATGTATCACATGATGTGTTACTTTAATTTTTATATCAAAAATTCATGTAAATAGTTAACAGCCACATGGTGTTGAAAAATACTAATTTAAACAATTCAATTTATGTAACACCATTCTTCCTCAACTCACTCAAGTCTGGATTTAAGTAATTTCATGTATCATCTCAATCTGTAGGATGACCTTATAAGGTAGTAGTATTACTATTCAATTTTGAAAGCAGGGAAATAAAGTCATTAAGAGTTTAAGACACAAGCTCAGACCTACAGGTGGTGGATAGGGTATCTGAATCTAGTATTTTGGTTTTATTTAGAGTGTGTGAATTTACGCCCTACAGAGTATTTCCTTGGACAATTCAACTGTTATGCTAAAAACAGTGATCCTCTAATCCACCCACACCTATATTTCACTCCTGGTAACAGAGGGGAAACTGCTTTAAAGTATATCCTCTATTTCCACTTATGTTTAGCTCTATAATTTTAAATAATATATTTGTTATTTCATTATCTTCCTTACTGTTGCTGTTAGGTGCCATAAAGTTGTTGTCCAAATCTTAGCAACCCTATGTACAACAGGTGAAACAGTATTGTCGGTGCTTCTCTGCTGTTCGTAGGGTTTTCAATGGGCAATTGTTTTTTTGGGCGTAGATTACCGGGTCTGATTCCCAAGCCTACAGCAGCTGGAGTTCCCAGGCAGTCTCCCATCCAAGGACTAATCAGGTCCGACCCTGCTTAGTTTCCTAGATCTGATGGGATCAGACATCACAGTGGTACAGCTGCAGGTTTTATCTTCATATTGCTATATTGTTTTTCTGGACATGGAAATTGAGGATTTAGCCATTCTAGAACTCCTTTCACAGTGTACAAACACATGTGTACACTTTCTCTTCCCTCATCATGCAAATATAGCAAGATTCTTATTTTGAGTATATCAATATTCATTGTCTGAATGTTTATGATTACACAAATATTACTTATGACTGATGCATATATATGAAAGAGTAGGAATATGTTAAAATATATTGGGAACTCAGCATTTTGAAATATTAAATGTAGTATATTTTGTACAATACATGGCTTACTGATGTTTCTTTTACTGCATAATCTTATTTTTTGGAGTTGATAATTGCCCTCTTGTACATTTGCTCAGTATTATCATCAGTGTTTATTTGAATCTTCAAATCTTGAACGTAAAATTCTTCTCAGAATAGCCAAATATATCAGTCATTGTGTACTTTGGTTGTTGGCAGGGAGAGTAGTGTAGGTGAAATGGGGAGAAAGAGAGAGACAGACAGTCACAGAAATCCATTTGCTCCAATCTGGCACAGTTCAACACTTGGGCTGATGGACCAGTCTTGCTGTGAGCCTTGTCTTCATGCTCCTTTAGGTAACTTCACTGCTCCCCTCTTCACCTATGGTTTAGTCTTATAGCTTCCTGAGAATAAGGACAAGGGTGAAACATTCTTAAAATGCACTGTACGACCTTACTCATTTGAAATTGTACTTACCTTCATAGTAATTGATCGTTTGGCTTGTCATAGGATTTTAAATTGGAAATCTTTGTCCATCTGTTTCCCTCCTGTGATAATTGTCTAATTTTTGTTTCTGAGACAGTTTCTTAATTTTGTCTTCCAAAATATTCCTGCATTTTATATTTCTCATATTGCGTTCTTAATTTTCAAGCACTCTTTTTTGTTCTCCATACCCTTTCAAGTGCATATTTTTCCATTTTTTCCTCTAAACATATCATTTACAGGTTTTTTCTTTGTCTCTGTTTTCTCTTCTCCATTTTCGTTGAATAAATCATTTTCTTTTTATTCTTTTGGGATCCATCTTGAATTTTAAATGTTATTATTGATTGTCTGATGATGCTTTATGTCCATTCATTTTTGAAATCAGAATTCTAAAAACCAGACGCAACCATTTTGTACAAGGGCAAAACGTTCTGATTGGTGGATATCTTTGTACCATAATGAACTTAATGTAAGGATATGTGGCTTTTAAAATTTGGACGTGGCTTTTTGAGTTTTCCAGAGAGAAATCTGTAATCATCTCCTGAGGTAGGCTGGATGCCAGGTGAGTATGAGCTTGGATATATAAGTAAGTTCTTGGGATGCAAATGGAGGAAGGGAGTTGAGACTTTCACTTTTTAGAGTGCAAAATTTTTGCTAAATCATCCTGTTTTTTGGTCAAAGGTCCATCAGTCTCCTGGGCTTTTTGGGTCCAGAAGCAGACCAATTCATTCTCCCTGGCAGGTAAAGCCCTACCATTCTGAGTGTGAAGATGATGCAGTGTTCTGGTTGCATAGGTTGAAGAAAGAGATTTGAGCTCTGTTAATTTGACAGACTTTCAACCACCTATTTCCTGTCCTACTTGCATCCTGGCCTTCTGAGATTTATGATACTTCCAATACCTAAATGTCTTGATTGTTCTTTAACTTGAATCACATTTATACACTTTGAGTAAATTGACACCCTCCTCCCCTTTCTCTCTTACTGTTTGTCTTTTGGAGGAAGGAAATTCTTTTTGTGTTTATGCCAATTTTATTTGACTAGCATTTCTTGTGTGAATCGGACAATTAATGTATCCTGGAACCATAGATTATTATACATTTATTTTTCTCCCTTAAAATGATTACAAATTACCCAACTTTGCCTGGAAATATACTTTAAAATATTAATTTTTTCTCATTGCTTGATTTCATTTTTACTTTCTCTGACACAAGTAAAATATACATTTATGTCAATGAAGTTAAAATTTTCTAAAGGAGATGTAATCACACGGTTACTAGAGTTAAAACTGTGTGTGGAAGTATCTGAATAGATCAGAATGAATATGTCAGCTTTGCTTGGTATGAAAGCTATTCAAAAGAAATGTTCCTTAGCTCTTAAATTACTTTCCTTCAGTCTTGTTAAATATTATTGAGACAAAGAAACATAAGAAAGAGAAAGATAACAAATAGTTTATAAAAATATATTTAACAATTTTTTTATGAAATAAGTTAATTTAGTCACCAATATAACCATGTAACAGTCATGAAACAGCAATATTACTTAGTATTCAGTGAAAAATCTGACATTTGGAGTCAGTTACCAGCTTCAGTCTGGTTCTGTTGTTGCCACCTAAAAAAAGACTGTCTGTGAGTCTCTCTTTCTGTTCTTTTTTTCCCTCTTAATTGCCATTTTTTCCCAGACCAGCTGTAGCATCTATGTCCTGACTGTGATCCAACTACTTACTTTAACCCATAGAAAATGTCTTCCTTAGACTGTTGTATATCGCTGCAATGGCTCCATTCTTGACAAGCTTGCTGTTTTAACACAGTAGAGCACAAGGAGAGCTGCATGAAGTGAAACTCCCACATACCAGGGAAGAGAAAATTAAGACCTCTGTTTAGTAAATATTGGCACAGAAATGCAATTCTTTTAACCTAGAATATTATATGTGAGACTGAAATTTCAGCTGAGCCCAAGAAATCAAATGTTAGGTTGTCTGCCTTTACTGAGAGGTTATATATTAAAATATTCTCATTTGTTCAGGACAACTGAGTCATCTCAACTTTGGCCACAGATGAGGCACTGGGAGAGGGTATTTGAGGACCTCCTAAGGCAAAAGAGGCTTTGATGTGATTGTGAATTTGCTATGACCAATGCATTTAGATGCCCTTAGTCAGAAAATTTTAAGATTGTTTCCAAACTGTATAACAGAGTAAAAGTGAGTTTGTTCATTTGGAAAACTGGTAACTATCTAAAGTAGGTATTCTAGCTATGCTCGGTGGCATATGCCTGTAATTCCTGAGACTTGGGAGGCAGAGGTATGAGAATCACGAGTTTGAGGCTAGAGGTACCCTGTATTCCTTAGTAAGATCTTGTCTCAAGATAAATTATTTTTTAAAAGGGTTGCAGGCATAGCTCAGTGGTAGGGTATTTGCAAAATACAGGTCACGACCCTGGGCTCAGCCCCGCTAGTACCACATACTCACACAAAAGTAGGTATTCCAAGTAGCATTTATTCCTAACATATTCTCAAGGGTCTCATGTCTGAACCTGATTCAATCATAAAGGATTTTCTATGAGCTTTTCTCTTTTGGGCCAAAAGCCTCACTGGTTGCTTCAAATTAAATATGTACAGCAGATATGACTTCTAAGAACTGCACATTGCCATGTAATTTCCTCCTTATGAGGGGCTGACTGTATGTTCAACCCAGTGGTAAATAGTGATGAACACATTGAGAAAACCAAAATAGTAGCCATATCATTGGCTAGGTGACATTAGGAAAAGGAGAAAAACACCTATACAAATAGAGTGTGGGGTATTATGTTCCTTTTGAAGTTGTAGTGAATTTTTACACTCTGTGTTGCTTGGTCATCTGTTTTTAAGTCCAAGTTGGCCTTTCTCATGCCAGAAGCAGGGTTCAGTCATGCTTAACCCAGTTTCCAGTTCTATATCTCTTCCTAGTGCCTCAGTGTATTCAATCCTGATATCTGCCTAATGTAACTTTCTCGTGGAGATTTTCCTATGGGACAGCTAGATACTTCTTACTTGGCCACCCTATTGGCCCATACACTGCACAGGCTGTGTGGGAATACTATGGAGATCACTTTTTAGTCACTTTATGACCTCTGGGAATGCATACAAACTTGTTTTAAATTTACCAATTAAAATTCTCTAGGGGAAAAGTATTTAAATAAGTCCTGAATCGAATAAAGGCATTGACTTATGGACCCCTTTCTCTTTCTCTCTCTCTCTCCACTTGTCCCTGACTTCTGTGTGTGTGTGTGTGTGTGTGTGTGTGTGTGTGTGTGTGTGTGTGTGCCTTCCAGGCATACTGTGTACCCCCTGCCCAAGACCTGTAGGTAATAAAATCTTTATTTTTTATATCCCTCCTAATCATTGGAGGGGCCTGTCCAGGTTAAAAGATCCTAAATTAAAACAAAATTTCATCTTTTAAAAATTACATATAAACACTTTTGACATATCGTGGGAGGGGGTGGGTTCCATCATAAGAGTATATGATGGTGAGTTGGGAGTGTATCTCAGTGGTAGAGCACTTGCCTAGCACTCATGAAGCCCTGGGCTTCATACCGAGCAGATACCTCCCTCATAATAATGTATGGTAGAAAAGGTTATGTACCTATTCTTATTGAAGTCATGAAACTGGAGGTATGTGCCATGGATTCTCATCTAAATTATCACTGTTTGTTATTATTTACTTAATTTTAAAATATTAAAAGTAGAATCACAAATGTTATCACTCAGTTTATATATTTATCAAGATTTTGTCATACCTTCCCTTATTACCTTCCTTCCTTTCTTCTTTCCTTCTTTTTTCCTTTCTTTAGTAAGAAGAATTTGTTGTTGTTTGTGTTTTGACCTCCAAAGATATCCAAGTCCTTATCCTAGATATATGACTATTTTAAATTATGGGGAAAGGGGTAATTTTGATTGTAGATGGAGGTAAGGTCACTAATTATTTGATCTTAAGATAGGGACATAATCCTGCACTATCCAGTTGTCCCTTATATAATTTGGATCTTAACTGTTTCCCAAAGGTCCAAGTGCTAAATGGATCATATCCAGGGAAGTGCTATTGTGAGGTAGTGAAACCTTTAAGAGGTCCGGCCTAGGGGAAAATCTTTAGGTCATGGAAGGCATGCCTAGGGGTGGGACTGTAGGGCCCTAGCCTCTTCTTTGTTCTGTTTTAGTTTCCTGGTGATATCAGGAGTGGTTTGTCTTCACTTATCTCCAGCTGCCTGGCCACAGGGCAAAAGCAAAGGGATCAACTGACCATGGACTGGAAACTTTAAAAGTGTGAGCCAAAATAAAACTTTAATTTTTTTAAGCTGATTATTTCAGGTATTCCTTGTATTTCTTGGACACTACTATCCCAGAAGCTGGACTTTATTAAGAACATAGCATTATGTTTGGAAGAAACCTCATTAACAACTTGTGTTATGCAGATGACACAACTCTGCTTACTGAAAGTGAAGATTTGAAACATACACTGATGAAGATCAAAGAACACAGCCTTCAGTATGGATTGTACCTCAACATCAACAAAACAAAATTTTTACAACTAGGTCAGTATGCAACTTCACAATAAATGGAGAAAAGATTGAGGTGGTTGAAGATTTTACTTTACTTGGTTCTATAAACAACACCTGTGGAAACAGCAGTCAAGAAATCAAAAGACACATTGCTTTGGGAAAAGCTATGACAAAAGATCTCTTTAAAGTGTTGAAAAGTAAAGATGTCCTGGTGAAGGTGAAGGTGCTCCTGATTCATCCCACAGTATTTTCAGTCACATCATACAGTTGTGAAAGATGGACATTAAATAAGGGAAACAGGAGAAGAATTGACAATTTTGAATTATGTTGCTGGAGATGAATATTGAATATACCATGGGCTGCCAAAAGAACCAACAGATCTGCCCTAGAAGAAGTGCAACCAGGGTACTCCTTGGAAGCCAGAATAGCTAGACTATATCTTAAATATTTTGGACATGTAGTCAGAAGGGACCAATTGCTGGAGAAGGACATCATGTTTGGGACAGTGGTAGATCAGTGAAAAAAAGAAAAACTTCCCACTAGATGGATTGACACTCTGTCTACAACAATGGGTTTAAACATAAATAAGATTGTGTGCCTGACACAGAATCAGGGAGTGTTTTCTGTTGTACATAAGGTTGCTATGAGTCAGACCTGACTGGACGACACCTAATAACTATAAGAAGCTAACACAGGCCCAATGGAATTACAAAGATCTCTAAAAGGAGAAAAAAGAAAGAAGAGTAGATTTATAGGAAGATAAAACTATGAACAAATGATTAGAGAGATGCAACAATTCTGGCTCTGAAGATGAAGGAAGGAGAAAATAAGCCAAAGATTGTGAGCAGCCTCTAGAATGCAGAAAAGGTAAGGAAATGGATTTTTCCCTAGAGTCTCCAAAAAAAGAATATATCTTTATCTAGACATTGGCCCAGTAAGACCCATGTTGCACTTCTTATATACAAAATTATTAGGAAATAAATGTGTGTATAGTGTTTACAGTAATTTGTTATAGTATGCATAGAAAAATAATATGCTTCCTTAATTGACTGTCATCATTCTTTTTAATATTTTTGCAGAGTAATTTGAAGCAAATTCCAGACTTATTGTGTCACTCCTGTATAGTTGGTGTGTGTGTGTTTATACATATATACATACAAACAGGCTCTGATTCCCATGATACCACCATGATAGCTAATGAATTGAATACAACTACCATTCTTAATAACCTGTGTTCAATTCCTTCAATAGTCTCATTCCATAGTTGGTCTTTGAATCAAGATCCAAAACAATTCCACACATTGCAATTATTTGTCACTTCAGTGTCTTCATTCTCATAATTCAGGAAAGCTCTCCTTCATCTGTTCCCTATTTTACTCATTCCGTTGGCTTGCTAAATAAACCAACTCAGCTGACACATTGAATGCTGTGCATTTGCCTGTATGGTACCATTTAACTTGTTCCTCTATTCTTAGTTTTTTTACAAACTGGAAGACAGCCTTAGAGATTTGACTGCACATAGGCTTATTGCTTGCTGAGTACATTGCATAGTGGCTTTATTTCACATTCCTCATGTCAAGCACAGCCTGCAGCCTTAGCCCTGTGGCATCTGATCCCATCAGATCTTGGAAGCTAAGCAGGGTGGGGCCTGGTAATTACTTAGATGGGAGAACTTCTGGGAACACCAGGTGCTGCAGGCTTGGGAGACTAATCCGGCAACCCACTTCCAAAAATCAATCTGATATTGAAAACCCTATGAACAGCAGACAAGCACTGACAATAGTGTTTCCCCTGTTGTATGTAGGGTTGCTATGAGTCGGATACCAACTCAAAGGCACTAACAACAACAGTGTTGATGAGTGGCTTAGGTATTAACAAACTTTTCTCCTCACTATATAGTTTTACTACCAACTCTTCCTTTACTGTTTGGTCTCTTCATGAACCTATTCTATGAGTTGAAAAATGATTCTTTTGTCATTCTATGATTGCTTCCTTAAATATTACCTATAATTTTCCACAGAAAAGCATTTTTCTAAAGTGGAGTATTTATAATATGCTACCATATTATACTAAGTAAAGAAGAGAATTGTGGCTATTTACGTATACCATCTCTGTTATATGTAATATAACTAACATTTCTACTATATGTAATATATATTTGCATATGTAAGTAATATAAAGATAAAGCAAAATATGGGAAAGCACCTTTACATGGTAGGAAACAATTGTGTGGAGTAGGAAGTGAATCTAGAGTTTCTCTCTCTGCAGATTTGAAGTTGATATTATGTAATTATTCTATAGAATGTTGAATTAAATTTTAAATTTTAAAAAGGAAAGCTATAAAGTTTGAAAGGAAAATTCAAATTCTAAACCAAGCTACATATCTGATTTTTGGCCATAAAGAAAAGTGAAAAAGCAAAATTCTTTCCCTATTCATTCAGTCAGCAACCCGAGTCACCCACCTCTGGTCACAGAAATGTGTCTGGGGGTTTCTCTGCACCCGCATTCAGTTCATAGGGAGTCTCAGTGGGTGTCCTCTAATTCAGTTCAATTTTGATGATGCCATCTCCCTGAAGATAGCTTCAGATCCCACAGAGTTAGGCCTCAGACTCCAAAGCCTGCCCCTCGCTTCTGATGCCAATATCAAGCCCAGCATTTTTTCACCTGTGCTTCTGACTGGGTTCTCATGACCTGCCCTCAGGCTTGCTTAATTCACTAGAATGACTCTGAGAACTCAGTGAAACGCATTTAGTGGTTTATCACACAAAATATAAGGAAGGCTACACATGACAGCCAGGCAGAGGAGATGCACACAGCGAGATACAGAAGTTTCCAGGTGTACCCTGTGGGAATCTCCACAAATTCAGCTATCTGGATGCTCCCTGAAACCAGTCCTTGTGCATTTTACAAAGGCTTCATTACCTCTGCATGATGGAGAGATTAACCTTCAGTCCCTTTCCCTGCCTATGAGGCTGGGAAGTGGCACTGAAGAGGCCCATCCCGAATCTCCAATGACAGTCATCTCATTACCCTGTGAGAGATACTCATCACTCTGGGCTTTAGGTTATTTGTGCCAGGAAATGGTGACAAAGATTGTACTTACGATATAGACTCAAATCTAATCTGCCCCCGAATCTGAACCACATTCAGGTTTTGGAGATTCCTTAATTAGTTCAAACTTCTAATAAAAAACAAGCTCTCAAGCACGAATCTAATCCAAACACGATTATAATCTGCATCTGATTTTTTAGCCCTCTAAAACTGTTGAAATGATGTGGACTAGATTCAAGAATATTATATATGTATAGATATGTGTATATATAATATACACACATATATATAATTTATTTTAAATTATATATGTATATTTCATAATAAATTACAGTATCACAGTGATGTAATCAGACAGGGAAGTCATTAAATATGCATTATGATTTTGTTTTACTATTAGTGGAAGGATATATTTTAAGGAACAAAAGTCTTCAATGGTTTTAATCATATTATACATAATAATTTGAGACTATTAAAACTAGCCCTGTGATAATAAAAAAGTAAAGTCAGTAATTAGTAGGAGTAGATTCATGGTTTTCAAAATAAGAAATAATTATAGAATCATATAAGTTGAATATAAATCCAATTATTCTAAATTGAATTAAGAATATCACTATGAAATAAAAATGTGACTTATCTTTTAAAACTGTATGTTTTCTGTAGACTAAAAAAATCTTAGAAACTATGATCAACTCAATTACAATGAACATTCTTGCTGTTAAGATTTTGGTTTCTAAATACCACTTTCCTCCAAAATGAATTGAATATGCTTAGAGAAGTAGGTGACATCAAGTTTGAAATGGGAAATACACAAGATAAACCTCAATCACGTCAGTTTACAAGGAATGAAGTTATCAAATATAGAAGGGATCAGGGCTGGGAATGGAACTCAGTCATGGAGTACCTGACTAGCATGCTCTACACCCTGGGTTCAATCTTCAGTACTACAAAATGAAAAAAAAAAAAACACAACTGCTGAGCTTATGTCAAAAAGATACAGGAGACACCTTGAAGGGTTAAAAATTAGGACTCTGGAGAACTTTTCCAAATAATTGTTTCAATAAGCCAAAAACACAATGGAAATGTTGAAGTTCATTGGCTCATAATGATTTCCTTTAAAATTTTGTTCCTTGAGAATACCTCTTACTTAGATTAAAAGAAATATCATTTGTGGGCAAAGGATATAATAGGTACATTATGCCAGAACTAGTGGTTCACATGAACATCAAGTCCATAATTAGTGTGTCCTGCTACAGTGATTCCCAGGTTGTGCTTTATTGATGGGATGCTTCCCAGGGTGCTGGCAGATCTTTATGGAGGTTATACAAAAGAACATTTACTTAAAAAATGATCTAGTAACCTCAGTTTGTGGAATAAATACATTATGAAATTTGAATTTAAGCCTGTCAAGTTTTGAACTCAATAGTGAGTAGAAAGTTAATGAGTAGAAAATAGCTTAGTAGAAAATTAGCCGGTAGGAGACCTTGCATAATATTGGCAACTTGTGCAATAGATAAGGTCTGAACAGGAATATAATACTTTCATGGGATACCAATAGAGAGGTTTCAACAAACACATGCAGCTCCGGAGTTGTTAACATGATTATGCCAACAGATTTGGAAAACAGCTACTTGTCCAACCGACTTGAAGAGATCCATATTTTTGCCTATTCCCAAAAAAAGAGGATCCAACTGAATGTGCAAACTATCTGACAATATCATTAATATCACACACAAGCAAAATTTTACTAAAGATCATTCAAAAGTGACTGCAGCAGTATATAGATAGGGAATTACCAGAAAATCAAGTGGGATTCAGAAGAGGGCGGGGAACCAGGGACATCATTGCTGATGTCAGGTGGATATTAGCTGAAAGCAGAGAATATCAGGAAGATGTCTACCTATGTTTTATTGACTATGCAGAGATATTTGACTGTGTGGATCATAGTAAATTATGGATAATGCTTTGGAAACTGGGAATACCAGAGCACCTAACTGTATTCATGAGAAATCTGTATGAGAACCAGGAGGCAGGCAGTTGTTCGAATAGAACAAGGAAACTCTGACTGGTTTAAAGTTGAGAAAGGTGTGAGTCAGTGCTGTATAATTTCACCCTATCTCTTCAATTTATATGCTGAGCAAATAATCTAAAAAGCTGGACTTTATGAGGAAGAATGTGGCATCATGATTGGGGAAATTCTCATTAACAGCCTATGTTATGCAGATGACACAACTCTACTTGCTGAAAGTGAAGAGGATTTACTGATGAAGATCAATGATCATAGTCTTCAATATGGGCTGTGAAGGTCCCAGCTTAGCCATAGAGCAGCCATTTTATAGATCAGACTAAGTTGAATGAGGTAAAAATTTTCCACTGCCCCTAAAGTGAACTGGCCCCTCCCAACTTGGAAAGTCCAGGACTGGTTTAGATTACCACTCTATTGCCTGAACCAATCAGTTTAAAGGCCCCCTTCATGTGTGTGCCACACTATTAACCAATTAACCTGCTAATCAGTTTAAAGGTCAACTAATGTAATCAATTAACCTGCTAATTCTGCTTCTGTATGGGTATAAAAGACCCTTGCTTTTGCATTTTGGGGTCTCCAGTTCGAAAGAGCTTGGTAGACCCCGTCGCATCGGAACAATAAATCCTGTGCGTTTGCATCAACCTCGGACTCCATCTCTCATTGGGAACTCTCTAGATAGACACAGTTTCTCTCTGGGAAGCCGAGTCTTATATTTGGAGGCCCCAGCGAGATTTTCCCGAGTCCCCAGTGAAATTCGGATGCTGGTCGAGGATTGAGTAAGGGGCCACCGTTCTTTGTCTGTCTCTGTCTGCCTGTCATTACATTGGTTTTTGGTGCTCGAGCAAACAAGGTGAGTCACGGACTAGGTGAGAGCCTAGTCCGTGCCAGGACACTGTGTACCTCCTGACGGCAAGGCTAGAAGATGTTCCAAGGCTTCAGGAAGGGTATTCAATTCCTCTCCACTGGAAGAGCGACTTCAGCCCAACTGATCACCGGGACCCACTGCTCACTTGGTTTTGGGGTAGCCCAGGCATTCACCGAGTTACTGTGATTTATGGCACCTCTTTTTTTCTGTGTCTTCTAATTTTCCTTTGTGTTGATCTCTTCATCATGGGACAAAAGGAGTCGACTCCCCTGACTGTTGTCTTAGACCACTGGACAGACGTACGGAGCTAGGGCACACAACATGTCCCTCATAGTAAAAAAGGGCAGAATGACTACTTTTTGTTCTTCAGAATGGCCCTCCTTTGGGGTTGGCTGGCCAGCCACAGGGACTTTTGACCTACCTACTACCATAGCAGTTGAACAAGTCATTTTTGGTGTTGGGACTGCAGGACATCCTGACCAAGTTCCTTACATTGTCATCTGGAAAGAACTCAAAACTGACCCACCCAGTTGGGTGAGACCTTTTCTTCCACAGACACTCCCTAGATTCCTGACCTTATAGGAGGCGACTGCGTCTCCACCATCTGGTCCTGCCCTACCACCGCCAGTGAAACCTGACGTTCCACCCATCATACAAGAAGATTCTGTGACTTCGGAACTTCTTCAAGACCCCCCTCCTCCCTACAATCCTCCTGCCCTTCCTGCTTCCCCAGCCCCTCAACCTTCCCAGCCACCTATTCCCCCTCTTCCTGCTCCCCTTATCCCTTCTCCTCCTGCTACCCGCTCCACATCCCTCTATCCCTCTCTCCTTGAACTAGACCTGGTTCCGATAGAAGGACCACCAGGTGGCACCCGAAGTAAGTGGGCTGCCCAACCATCTGAGCCAGAATCCAGACTATTTCCCTTGCATGCCTTTGGGGCTCTTAATGCCCAGGGCCACCAGCTACTACAATATTGGCCATTTTCCTCGGCTGACTTGTACAACTGGAAGGCTCAGCACCTGCCCTTCTCTGATAACCCTACTGGTCTAACTAACTTGCTTGAGTCCATTCTTTTCACTCATCAGCCCACTTGGGATGACTGCCAGCAACTTCTCCAAATTCTCTTCACCACTGAGGAGAGAGAGAGAATTCTTCTAGAGGCCAGAAAAATGTGCCTGGTCCAAATGGGCACCCCTCCCAATTACCTGCAGACATCGATGAAGGTTTCCCCCTTTGGAGGCCTGAATGGGACCCTAATATGGATGCAGGTAGGAAGTGTCTCCAGGTCTACCCCCAGGCTCTGTTGGCGGGTCTCAAAGGGGCTGGCCAGAAGCCTACCAATTTGACCAAGGTACGTGAGGTAAGACAGGTTAAAGGGGAATCTCCTGCTGCTTTCCTTGAAAGATTGATCGAAGCTTTTGGACAATATACCCCATATGATCCTAGCACTGAAAACAATAAGGCAATGGTGACTATGGCTTTTGTAGAACAAAAGCCTATATTATAAGGAAGCTACAAAAGACTGAGGGGATGCAAGATAAGTCAATTAGGGAGATAACTGCCATAGCTGAGAAGGTTTATAATAACAGAGAGACAGAAGAAGAAAGAGAAGAACATAGGGACAGACATAGGGACAGAGAGAGAGAAGCCCAGGAGGATAAGAGAGAAAAGAGACAAGAGAAAAATTTATAGTGCATACTAGCTGCTGTGATATATGATGAACCTAAGCCCACACAATCTATACAGAAGAGCTGAAAGGATCAGGCTGAACGCCCACCACTTAAAAAGAACCAATGTGCATATTGTAAAGAAATTGGACATTGGGCCAAAGATTGTCCAATCTTAAAGGCCAAAAAGGAACAGGGAATGGGCTCATGCTCCAAGGCCCTGATGCTCAATGAAGACAGTGATTAGGGAGGTCAGGGTTTGGGCCCCCTTGCCAAGCCCTGGCTAACCCTCCAGATCAAGGGGAAACCTGTAGACTTCCTGGTAGATATAGGGGCCCAACACTCAGTCCTTTTCCATGACTCTGGACCCTGGGCATCAAAGAGATACTGGGTATAAGGGGCAACTGGCACTAGACAGTATCCATGGACTACACAAAGATCAGTTGACTTAGGAACAGGACGGGTATCCCATTCTTTCATGCTGATTCCAGATTGCCCCTACCTGCTACTTGGGAGAGATCTATTGAGCAAATTCAGTGTACAAATTCATTTTCTGCCAGATGGGCCTCAAATCAAGGGACCCCATGGGGACCCCCTACCCATTCTCACTTTACAACTGACAGATGAGTACAAATTATTTGGACAAAGTTGTCAACTGAGATGCCCACCAAAATGCACTGCTGGGTCTGAGATTTCCCCAGGGCTTGGGCTGAAACAGCTGGTATGGGAAAGGCAATCCATCAGACTCTGATCCTAGTGGAGCTAAGACTAACTGCCTCACGGATCGCTGTCTGACAGTACCCCATGTCTATGGAAGCCCGAAAGGGAATGACGCCCCACATAGAGAGACTTTTAAAACTGGGTATATTCCGACCTTGCCGGTCACCATGGAACACTCCCTTATTGCCGGTAAAGAAACCAGGAACTAATGATTATAGGCCAGATCAAGATTTACAGGAGGTTAACTCTCGTGTCTTAGATATCCACCATACCAAACCCCTATACCTTGCTTAGTTCCCTGCCGCCCAGCAGAACATGGTACACCAAGGTTCTTGACCTTAAAAATGCTTTTTTCTGTCTCGAGCTGGCTCCTAAAAGCCAAGACATCTTCGCCTTTGAGTGGTAAGATCCCCAGAAAGGAACCACTGGCCAACTGACCTGGACCAGGTTATCACAAGCCTTCAAAAACTCACCCACTATCTTTGATGAAGCTCTTCACTGAGACTTGTGTGAGTTCCGAGTCCATAACCCTAATGTAACTCTCTTGCAGTACGTGGATGACTTCCTGATGGCTGCCAAGAGCCAAGAACTCTGTCAGCAAAGTACTCGGGCCTTGCTACAGGAACTGTGTAAGTTGGGGTACTGGACCTCGGCCAAAAAGGCACAGATTTGCAAACAAAAAGTAAAATATTTGGGCTATGTCCTAAAAGATGAACAAAGGTGGCTCTCAGAGGCTTGCAAAGAGACTATATTGAGCTTACCAGTTCCCCGGTCCACTAAACAACAGAGAGAATTTATGGGAACAGCTGGCTTTTGCCATCTTTGGATACCAGGGTTTGCTGAAATGGCAGCCCCCTTGTACCTTCTCACAAAGGGAGGCCAGCCTTTTTACTGGACTGACAAGGAACAGTTAGATTTTGAGATGATCCGAGCCTTACTCCTTAAGGCACCTCCCCAATGCCCTTCTACAGGGATGGTCCCTCTTGTTGTTATCTGTGCTCCTGGCTCCTGATGACGGAGGATTTGGAGACCCTCATGAAGCCCGGAGGATATTGGCTGAACAGATGGGAAAGCCTTGTGACTGTAAGGGTGGCACCTCTTTGATAGTACCTGCGGGACAGATGCTTCACCAGGTATCATGCACAGACAAAACCGCCTACACCATTGTAGACACTTCTGGCTATGCCTTCTCTTTATCTAATAAGTGGCTCTGCTTTCCTACTCCTAAGGTACAACCACCGGCACACGGAAAGCTGGCTAACTGTAAGTGCACCAATTTCTATAGTACTATGCACTCTGTCTGCTACTCTGAGGCCCAGCCATGTATAAAAGAGGGCACTAACACAACATATTGGACTGCCACATGAAATGCTATAGTTTTTAAGGGGGCAACTGGATTCTCACAGGGTGATATGAGTCAGGCACAATCACTATGTCTTGGAACAACAGGTAAAATAGTTTGTTGGGACTACAGTCCACCCATTGGCTATCCGGATGGTGGGGGTTTCCAAGATAAAGTTAGAGAAGCTCAGGTACACGAATGAATAGAACAACTCATTATAAAACAATACCCAGAGCTCCAATAGCACCCATTGGCTCTCAAAAATAGAGGGAGACTCACCCTAGACCCAGAGATGGAGAGCCTTCTTGATTCAGTTTTGGATATGCTCAACAAAACAAATCCTGCTCTGGCTCAAGAATGCTGGCTTTGCCTCTGGTCTGGACCCATGAGGCCACTAGCAATGGCTATTAATAATAGTTCCCCAAACATAACTCTTGGCTCTAATGACTGTACTATGGTCCTCCCCTTTTTGGTTCAGCTTTTACCTACTAAATACTCTGAGGTTTGTATTTATGCTCCACATAATGCGATAACAGTAGTCTGGACCTAGGGACAGTTCATTTTTCATTCTGCAAAGATAATATTAGAGATCACATAAGTACGGTCCAAGTTATGGTCTTGAGACAATAGTATGCCAGACTAAATAATGGGACCCAGCTCCAAGAACACGAGCTATAGCCTTCCTATTTTAAGATTAAAATAGTACCAAAAGGAAGTGGGGGAATGAAGGTCCCAGCTTAGCCATAGAGCAGCCATTTTATATATCAGACTAAGTTGAATGAGGAAAAAATTTTCCAGTGCCCCTAGAGTGAACTGGCCCCTCCCAACTTGGAAAATCTGGGACTGTTTTAGATTACCACTCTATTGCCTGAACCAATCAGTTTAAAGGCCTCCTTCATGCACGTGCCACACTATTAACCAATTAACCTGCTAATCAGTTTAGCAGGTTAATTGGTTACATTAGTTGACCTTTAAACTGATTAGCAGGTTAATTGGTTACATTAGTTGACCTTTAATCAGTTTAAAGGTCAACTAATGTAACCAATTAACCTGCTAATTCTGCTTCTGTATGGTTATAAAAGACCCTTGCTTTTGCATTTCAGGGTCTCTGGTTCGAAAAAGCTTGGTAGATCCCATCACGTTGGAACAATAAATCCTGTGTGTTTGCATTGACCTTGGACTCTGTCTCTCATTGGGAACTCTCTAGATAGACACAGCTTCTCTTTGGGAAGCTGAGTCTTACAGCTGCGACTAAACAGCAACAAAAGAAAAATCCTTACGACTGGGTCAGTACGCAACTTCACAATTAATGGAGAAAAGACTGAAGTTGTCCAAGATTATGCTTTGCTTGGCTCTATAATCAACACATGTGGAAGCAGCAGTCAAGAAATCAAAAGATGCATTGCTCTAGGAAAAGCTGTGGCAAAAGATCTCTTTAGAGTATTGAACAGCAAAGATGTCACATTAAAGATGAAGGTGCGTCTGACTGATTCATGCCATGGTATTTTCAGTTGCATCATATGGTTGTAAAATCTGGACATTGAACAAGGGACACAGGAGAATTGATGCTTTTGAATTATGGTGCTGGAGAGGTCTATTGAATATACCATGGACTGCCAAAAGAACCAACAGATCCGTCCCAGAAGTGCAACCTGAGTGCCCTTGGAAGTAAGAATGGCCAGATTGCATCTTACATATTTCGGACATGTAGTCAGGAGAGACCAATCCCTAGAGAAAGACATAATGTTTTGGAGAGTGGCAGATCAAAGCAAAAGAGGAAAACCCCCCACCAGATGGATTGACACAGTGACTGCAAACAATGGGCTTAAACATAAATAAGATTGTTTGCCTGGCACAGAATCGGGAAGTACTTTGATCTGCTGTACATAGGGTTGCTATGAGTCAGACTTGACTTGACAGCACCTAACAACAACAATATATAGGCCCTCACATAGTTTAATATGTCCACTTTCATGCTTTCACATGGTCTGAAAGACAGGTGTTCTCATCCCTGATCTTAAGCAACAGGTAGAAGCAAACATAAGAACTCTTGGGAAAAACAAACATTAACCATTCCTAAAAGAATTAAAAAGTCAAGAAAACTGAGCAGTTCAAAGCTAACAATAAAAAAGACAACAAGACATTAGATGTGAAAAACAGAAGAAACACAACTTTAAATTGATCATATATTAGTAAAGAATACAAAATATTTATGATTATAGAAATGCTATCTTAGATTTGATTCCCGTACCACAGAGCTTGAAACAAAGATTTGAAAAGTCTGGAAAAATGTAGAAAGGAGAGAGCAAAGAGGCCTATGGAAGGGGAAGGAGCAGACATGCTCTCAGGTGAGACTAGTCTTAGATGAAAGTACCTATTAAAGGAGGTGCCTGAAGCAGGCACAGCTGTGTGAAGTTCTTTACTCTTCTTTGGTGAAAAGAGTATTTTTATATTTTTAAATTATTTCCAATCAGTTAGTGACGGAGTATGTCCTGACCCAATAGGAGAAAGGAGACAGCTGCAGATGGTTGGCACATACCACAGGGCAGCTGGTGGAAGGTATCAAGGTGGGACACCAGGAGGAACACTAAGAATGTTTGAAGACATAGGCAAATTCAAAAGATCAAGACTGTGCAAGCAGTTTTGAAAAATAGTTCAGTCAAACTTCTAGATACTGAAAAATATATTTTTAAAAATTTAATCAAGAATGCAGTCAAACTAGGTGTGGTGGTGCACACTTGTAATTCCAGCACTCAGGAAGCTGAGGAAAATGGAACAACATGAGTTTGAGGGCAGGCTGGTCTATATAGTGAATTCCAGGCCAGTCTGGGATACACAGGGAGGACCTGTCTCAAAAAGCTAACAGACAAAAAAGAATGCACTTTTGTAACACAGCATGGGTTGTTGTTGGTGGTGATGGTGTACACCTACACTTCCTTGCATTCTAGAAGGAGAATTGTGAGTTTGATGACAGCTTGGGCTATATAGCAAGACTGTCTCAAAAAAGCACAATAAGAGAAGAAAGAAAGAAGGAAAGAAAGAAAGAACCAAAGAAAGAACCAAAGAAACAATGAAGGAGAAAAAAAGAAAGTCAGTCTAGAAATACACAGAAATAGAAAATATGAATATAAGAGGCTAAGGACATGCGTGAGAGTGGAAAAAGTCTAACATCATCATTATTGGAGTTTTAAAGGGAGATAACAAAGAGGTAATATTTGAATAAGTGATTCCTTAAAATTGTCTAGAATTTCAAGAATAAGTCTCAGATATTGGGAGTACAACAAATGAGCAGAAAACTAGAATAAGTAACTGCTTAGATACAGAATAATAATACTGCAGCTCAAAAGCCAAGCATCATGGGATAGGCCTGGAATTCCAGCACTCAGGAGGCTGAGGCAAGAGGATCATGACTTCAAGCCCAGCTGGGGCTGATGGTGAGACCTTGTCTCAACAAACAAACAAAACAACAACAACAAACCCAGGTCATTAAAGATAAAACATTTTTAACAAAAGCAGCAGAGTAAGGAGTAGCTGAATGCTTAGTAGCAATAATCACAGCTAAACAACAGTGACAACATTTTTTTCCTGAAAGAAAATAATTATGAATATAGAATTCTGTTTAGGAATGAGAAAAAAATAGCCTAATATTTTTCCCAAAGACTAATAGAACTTAATATTATAAGATTCCCACTAAAATAAATTATAAGAATTTCTTAGTGAACTTTGTTTATGAATGGAATTCCGAGTTGTAAAAGAAATAGTGAACAAAGATTTTAGTGTATATGTATGTATGAGTGTGTGTTAGTAGAAGTTGTTTGTTGTTGGCTGCCATCAAGTCAGGTCTGACTCATAGCAACCCTATGTACAATACAACAAAACACTCCCCGATACTGTGCCACATCCGGAAGTAAGTGAGTGCTTCTGTTATTCATAGAGTTTTCAATGGTTGTTTCGGGATTGCTTCAAGAGTGAATTGCCATGTCCTTCTCCCATTTTTGCTGTACTGGGGACAGAACCCTAGGCCTCAGAGAGGACAGAGCAGCATTCTACCAATTGAGGTAAACCACAGCCCACATACATATATACCTCAACTGAAAAGAAGAAAAATAGACAAAAAGAAAAATAATAAGAATTAGAAAGGAAATGAAAAACATGTTTATTTGCAGATAATGATATCCTACATAAAAAACTGTAGCTAAATGACTAACACTAAAAAGTTGGATTTCTGAATACAAAAAATCAATATGTATCTGTCAATTGCATGCCTATACAGAGCCAACTATCACGTAAACAATACATTTTATACAAGATAATATGTGGAATAACAATGAAATTGCAAAGTGCTTAGAATATGTTAAACTATCAGTGTATAGTGCCTTAATGGAGAAAATAAAACTTTTTGAAAAACATTAAAGAAGTTATAAATAAATAGAGATAAATGTTATGTCTTGGGGGGACAAATCAACATTGAAATGAGTCAATTTTTCTAACATTGAACTAAAATTTAATTGCAATTCAATTGAAATCCCAGCAGGAGCTTTTATGGAGTGCAATAAATTTATTTGGATATGTTCTAAATTTATAAGTAAAAGTAAAGGGGCCCAGGATAACCAAGGCAATCTTTACAAAAAGAAGATGGAAGATTTAATCCAGCAGATGCCAGGTCCTACTATGTTATAGTAATTAAGGCAGTGTGGAAGTGATGAAAGATAAGCAAAGTAGTCTATAGGGAAGTACAGATAGCCCAGAAGGAAACTCACACACACCTCTCTCTCTCTCTTCCTCTCTCTCTCTCTCTCTCTCTCTCTCTCTCTCTCACACACACACACACACACACACACACACACACACACACAGAGAAATTGATTTATGGAAGAGAAGAAGAGAAGAAATTTCAGATCACATAAATAATCTGCATGGGAAAAATGAAATACCATTTTTCATTCAATACTCATACCATTCACAAAATTACTTTTAGGTATATTAAAACTTTAGGGTGACTTATAACTCTTACCTAAAATGATTGTAAAATTTAGAAGAGAATACTAGAATAAAACACTATGCAGCAATGAAAATGACAACAAATGGATAAATCTCAACCTCACGATGTAGAGCAAAAGCAGCAGAATATATATAGTGTAGTTACATTCATACAAAGTTCATACACAGAAAAGTAGTGTTTCATGGACACAAATATGAGTCTAAATTATTTTAAAAATTAAGAAAATGATTCATAGTGGTTAACTCTGGATTTGGGGAGAAAGAGGAATGTGAGCTGGGAGGAAAGGATTTCTAATGCTCTATTTCTTCACCTAGGTGATGAGAATATGATGCTTATTTTGCTTTGAATGATTTGTTCATATAGTTTGATATAATTGAATGTGACTGGCATGAAATATTTTAGGACATAAAAGCATCTTCATGTATCTTTTCTCACACAACCATCTAGTTAATACCTTCAATTTTCTTATTCATAGTACCATTTGTTCATCTTTCATACAAGTTATAGTTTACAATTATATATTAATTTGGCTGTTTCCATGTTTAATGTCTATTTCTCCTACTAAACCACAAGTTCCTCCACAACTACCATGTCTCTTTTGGTCATCATTGTGAAGTTCAAAAATGATATTTTTCTATATGAAGCCAAGTAAAGTTGAGTTTTAAGGTTTCGAAAACACTTCCATCAATGAGGATAAGTTTGACCAAATGATAGAGTGGGAAGCTTTGTTAAACCAATTATGTAATAAGTTAATTAAGTATGATAACAAATTGTATAGCACAACATTGTCTGAGGTAAGTTCTGGATAAATATGAGTGTTGTAAGTGCTGGTAGTGGTTGTTGGAGTTGCACATCTTATTTAACTCTATCACCCAAAGTAGTTGTCTACATTAGTTTATTTCATTCAAATTTATTTAATTAGGGGCAATAATTATATTGTAATCACTTTCTTGCTGTTTACGTATGCAAGTGTAGAATATTTTTCCCATTCATGAGTATTAGTTGTGACATCAAGAACTGAGCACTAGGGAAGTCCAAAAGGGCTGGGTGTGACTTCAGTTTCCATAGTGTATAAGAATGGTCCATAAACTTGGGTTAAAGAATTTTAAAGAGGTAGCACTCATTTCCTAATTCTAATACTCAGTGACAGGCTGGTGGAGTATGTGTGTACCATGTGCAAGACCCTGTATTTGATCCGCAGCACTGCAATAAACAACAAAAATAGTCCCCAATCATAATTATATTGTGGAAATTTATTCACTGTTTTGGAGACAAGAATAATATTTAAACTCTAATAATAGGGGTGTTTCTCATTTAAAAAATCAGAGAGTCTGATAACATCAAATAAATGACCACCCTTGAAAAGTATGGACTAAGACCCAAGAGTGGATGGAAAAATCAACTTAGCGAATTTCAATCATTATTTCTTGAATGAAATAAAATAGAGTAATAAATATCAAACCCCAGACAAATAATTTAATAAATTTTTTTGCTATGTATACCTTTTTCAAAAATCAAATCTGAGATGTGACCAACCATTGCGAGAGATCATAATGTAAAAGGAGCAATGGTGAGTATAAGAAATTGTTTATTGAAAATGGAAAAACGTCCTCTTTCAGAGAAATTAAAATATGACAAAAATGTCTTAGAATCAATGGAATAAAGAATGTAAACATATAAATAGTGTTCTCCAATATTAAACATATTCTTATTGTGGATTGTGGCCAAAAATTATTTGAAAACCACTGCCTTAGAAAATGTATTTTCTTTTCCTGCAATTAGATGGAACTTTGCAAAATCATACATATATCAAGCTGTCCAACTATAATTCTTAAAAAAATCTTGGCATGTCAAAACTAAAGTAGTAATTCCAATATTAGCACAAGAATTACACAGATACTATGAAGCTGTCAGTGAAATTACAAATTAAACTAACAGAAAACATTTCAATGACCATGAACTGTGACAGCTAATCAAGACTGTGAACTTAATGATTGGATCCAGAGAGATTTTGGTTCCCAAAATTCCAAGTAATTGGACAGCTTTGTGTATTCTTCAAGACCACACTCTTTAAAAAGTGATATCAAATTTTTCTGTAAACTATATGATTTATTACCAGTTACATGCAATCAATCTTGAGATAGTTTTTAATAATTAAAATTGAAGAATAGTAAAGCAACTACTGCAGCTTTTAGTAATATTTACTTATTTTAGAAAATACTGCTAATTTTTTGTTTCTGCAGAGTCAAGTATAGCACCAAGCAGATTGACAAAGTTGTAAACGTCATGAAAAGAGTTATAAAGAGGAACTGGAGCCACTCGAATGCCATCTGGTTCTCGCTTGTCACACTGTAGAGAACAAAGTTGAAAACCACAATAATATTAGCACCATTTACATACTAAAAAATCTATATTCAAGACAAACTTCCATAAAACATTAAAACTGACTTCCCTAAAACTTAACATATAAGCATTTTTGACTTTAAGTAAACCATGGTGTTTCTGTTATTTGAAATTTCTGCTTAATAATAATTAAAATATTAACTTGGAACATGAATATCTAAAGTAACTTCTAGAGGTCTATTCAGCAACTATCTTCATTAATCTTGGAATAGATCATACATACAGTTTTTCTGAGAACCCAAAAGAACTGGAACCCTCAGACAAATTTAAATGAAGGAGAATCTCAGTGAGATCTGAAGAGTTATAGCAAATTATACTTAAATTTAATTCTCTAACCCTTGATCTCACAGATAAAATCTTGAGGGTAGATTTTTCAGTATGTGAGTAGAGTTAGTATTATTGTGACTTTCATTCTTTTCTCTACAGTATGACAAATAAGAACCCAACTGCTATATCCCTGGGACTGCTGATAGGTTATCAAGTAGGACCAGATAATTTGACCTGATTTAGAGATCACCATGGACAACTTGAAGAACCATCCAGTATAGGCTGGACAATATAATACACAGATTATATGTGTACTTAACCATTTAATTCCCATAACATATTAACTCTCTAAGGTAAGCATTTTTAAACCCAAAATACAGATGAGGAATCTTAAGGCAATAGATTTAATGAATTTTCTAAAGAGCACACAGCTTGGAAAATGAAAAGCTTCATTTGCAGTTCTCATGCTCCAATTAATACCCCAGAATCTGGGCAACCCCACATAAAGGTTTAAACACCATGTGAGTATTTCAATGCCAAAATCACATGATGATTAGAAATAGACACACTATCACCTATTTCTACTGAAATGACTTACTTATTAGTTCTCTCCAAGAGACTATGAAGGCCAGATAGGCCCAAGGGTTAAAAAGTAATATCACTTGCAGTGTTACGATTCCTGAGAAATGTCTCCATTTGTTATTGGTTTTTTGGTTTTTTTTTTAACTGAAGTGACAAGGATGAAAACAATTACTAAGTTCAATCAGCAGCTAAATGAGATCCATCTCCTTTTTCCCTTTCATTAATGATGTTCTTTCATCCCATAAATTAAATAAATGTATATATTGGAGTTTTGGGGAGTCAAAACTAGTGAATTAGTGAAAGCATGTCCTGATCACTTATGATGAAATAATTTTTATTGTGTTATAACAGGATGAATAAGTTACATAAAATTATTTCTTACAACCAAAATTTGTAATTTCTTCCTTTCTGTCAGAAATGACAGGTCTCTATATCCTTCAGTTAGCACAGTGCTGAATATTTAGTTGGCATTTAATTTATCCTGATTGACATGAAATGTCATGCAGCAATGAGTAAATCAGCCAATCCAGAATTTATCCCAAGCACACAGCCCATAGTGAAAATTTAGTAACAATTCAGGAGATATACTTACAACCACTCCTCTTTTCTCTAGTTCTTCAAAAACACTTTTCTTCGAAACAGAAAATGTTAGTGTTAACTGGCAGCCCCGATCCTCTATATTGGATGGAGTAATTATGTTTACAATTGGTTTCTTGTTTTCTGCTTTATCTTTGCTATTATAATTCTTGATCATGTATTCCAGATATCCAGTTAGCAAAATGGATTTTCTCCTCAATGCTTTTATAGTCGCCTGCCTAAAGATCTGCAGAATAAAAAACAGTCAGATTATGTCTTATGAATTTACAAAGAAGCAAAAATTAAGTGTAAATCATGCATAAAAAAGGAGCCTCCACATCCCATTTAGATAATCTTTTCTGTAAAAATATGTTTTTCTGTTTTTAAATGCTTTGCCATTAAACATTGAAGGCAAAGTTTACATGACAGAAAAAATGTGAAAATATCATTTAAACAATACTTACAAAAGAAGAAAAAAATTAAGGGTATATTCCTTCAGAATTACTTAAACTAGCTTACTATATTCAAGTAAAATACACCTTAGTAAATATATTTAAATATCATATAATTTAGCAAGGCATGGTGACACATGTCTGAAATCTCAGTGAGGTGGAGGCAGGAGGATGAAAAGTTTAAGATCAGAGACAGCCAGCATAACTTAGCAAGACCCTGTCTCAAGAAAAAAAAATTTTAAAAGAGGGGCCGTGAGGTTAAACTCCATGGTAGAGTGTTTACAAAGTTTGCACAAAGGCCCTGGGTTCAGTCTCCCAGTACTATTCCCCTCACACTCTCTCTCTCTCTCACACACACACACACAAAATTAAACTCTTCTCCCAAAACTGTTTTATGAATTCACAATCATAAAAATGTTTACTACTCTCATGCATCCTTTGGTCATTAAAAAGTGCAACATGTGATAAATACACAAGCATATGTGGAAGGTAGTGTTACTAATATTATCCATAATTACTTTATCAATTCCTAAATTTTCCCCCCGGTTAATAGTTAGAAAATAAGAAGTTAAGTTCTGAAGCTGAATTTTCTCAAACAGAAAAGCAAATAATGATGTACACTTATTATCACTGATGCATTGGCCTTCCTTCCTTCCTTTCCTATTTTCACTATTTTTTCCCTGCTAAACTCTAGCATTGGTATGAAAAAAAATTGCCATTTGCTGACTGAAATGCCTATTAGGGTACGTGACAATGAACCACAATAATTGGTGTTGGAATATTAGGGGTCAGAACAGACATACTTTAGGGGTTTAACTCTTAAGGCTGAGTCTAAAAACACATCACATGTATAAGAACTGAATTAACTGTAAAAAGAGCAGAATGCATGGTCATAGCACTCAGTGTCCCTTTTCTGTCTGAGCAGGCATTCTAATAGGACTCAAACTGTTAAACATAAATTTTCTGGAGTTTTATTGACTGAAGGCTATAAATTGGCTGAAGGAGAGAACTATATCTGAGGCCTGTGAAGATATCAGCAGCAGGTCGAGGCTGGTATTTATGCTTTCTGAAGGCACTTGAGATCTGGGTACAAACAATACTGCTTCAAGATTTAGGTGATGTGAGTTAAATGGAGTTTGGTAGGAGGCATTTCTTCATTTGCTGTGTAAAAAAAAATATTTGTAGACTGGGAGTAAGGTAGACTCAAGGGAATTCAGCCACATTTAGTTAATTCAGCCACATTTAGTTAACACACTCCCAGAGTGCAGGAGCAGAGACTGACAAGGCACGGCCCATAAGTTTGGCTGGTGAGGTTTGCAATAAAAAACTATGAAAGGAATTATTCCCAAGTTTCACTCTGGAGATGATAATGTTCTAGGAAATTTTAATTATTAAATAATTCCAGAACATATTCTGGTTCTGCTACAGGCTCCATAATCTGCAGGTATGAATAATGTGTGAAAGACAATTGTCCCTTGATATCCATGGGAAATTGGTTCCAGGAACCCCGCAGATACCAAAATTCTTGATGACCAAGACCCTTGATGATCAAATACAAAATAACTTAGTATTTACATATAAACTACATTTCCCATATACTTTAAATCATCTCTAGATTACTTATAATGCCTAAAATAATTTAAATGCCATGTAAGTAGTTACACTATATTGTCTACGGAATAATGACAAGAAAACAAGTCTGTATGTGTGCAATATATTTTTCCTGAATATTTTCAATCCAAGTTTGGACCCTATGAATGCAGAATGCATGGATATGGAAGGCCAACCCTATGCTTTTAATAATAGTTCATTTGTATTCATAGGTTAGTAAGATTTGGGAGAATATTATTTACATTTATAGTTAGGAAGTTTTTGCTCTTACAGATTTCTCCTGGTAACTATAAATCATTTTCTTTAATGACAAATATTCTTGAGCTTGTAGTAAGATGGCAGATTAGAGGCAGCCTCTGTGAGACACAGTAAAACCAAAGAATTAGAATAGTAACAAATGGACTCTTCTCCAAAGAGAGAAGGACTGTAAAAACTCAGAAATCAAAGAAGGATATTATAGTATGGCCCTGGAGTACAGACCAGAGCTAAGCAGCAAGAGGGAGTTAGTAGGACACATCTCCTACCTCAAATCCCCATGGGGGAAGGGAGCCAGAGTCCTCACCCAAAAAAGTAAGCTGGATTGCTCTAGCAAGAAGACTGGCAGTCCCACATGACAAGGCAATGGTCCTTGAAGGCCTTGTGTCCATTTTGGGGACTTGGTGAGACAGTGGCTTTTCTTGCCTGAGACAGTTAGCGTTGGAAAAGAGTCTCATTTTACCATGCTCCATATCTTGAAGGGCCATGTCTGGGTACCATCTTGAGAAGGAACCTATTGTGAGACTGAGCTACTCCAGGGGACTGAAAACAAATAATCACCTGGGATGGAGCCTGGAGGTAACTTGCTGTAACCTCAAGGTGTGACACAGCTGCACAGGCAGTTACAGTGAGGGAGACCATGGGGCAATGACATACTGATAAGTTCAGGTAGTAGGAGGCTCAGGAAAGTCCCAACCCCTGGGGTAGGAGAGGACTCCATCTCCTGAGGGGAACTTCTGAGACAGGCAACTCTGAACCGAGGTCAGATAAAATCTTCAACTGATCACCTCCAGTTAATGGAGTCCAATATTATGGGCACAGAAAGAAGCTGCTCCAGTATTTTATCTTTTTCTTTTTTTTTCCCTGGTGTCCTGAGGATACAACCCAGGGCTTTGCATGGGGCAAGAGCTGTACAATTGTGCCATACTCTCAGTCCTTTTCATTTCTTTGCTTGCAGACAAGATCTTGATGAACTACACAGGCTGTCTCTAGCCTGGGGCTCATGATCCTGCTTCTTCTGCCTCATAAAATGCTGGGATTGCGGGGGTGCAACACAATGTTCAGGATTTTTTCTTTCTTTTTTTTTTTTTTCGTGCTTCTTTATTCTTTCTATTACTAATTTCATTTTCTTCATTTCTATTTATTAGTGTACTTACTATCTTTTTACTTTTAAAATTTTCTTTTTATCTTTTGCTGCCTGTGTATCTATCTTTTCCTATTTTCTATGCTTATATTATCATTTTTACTATGGATATTTTTATTGGAAATTTTTAATGTATGACTTAATGTGATTCATTCTGACATGCATTTCACTGTGACATATCCATACATGCATTTTGTTGTACATTACACAGATAAGATCCCCCTTACCCTCTTATGCACTTCCTCTCCCCATCCCACCCCACCCCCACCTTGATATCCATGCTCTCCTCCATTTGCTTGTCTTTTTCTGATTATATTTTTCTATATATCCTTGGATCCTAATTATGTTTAAGATCGAAACTTTTTTTATAGTGAACTATCTTTTTACATTGTCAGTACTATTACATGAATTTTACCATATATTCTTAAAATAAATCTCTTAGGCTCTTTACTTCATACTGCTCTTCTTATATTTACCTGATTGTGTTTACATTTTTTTCTTTATTGTGCAATCATTTTTTTCTTTTGTTCTTTTTCATCTCTTTTCCTAGCATTCATTTCCTTTCTGATTCTTTTTCCTTTTAACCCTTGCTGCATCTTTCTCTCTCCCCTTTACCTCCCCTTCCCCCTTCTTATTTCAGGCAATTATTATTTTTACCATTGCCTTATCTATTTTGTACTTTCATAGCTTACTATGTTCTTGTTGACATTTTCTGTTCTATGGGCATTGGTGGTGTAGTAGTGGCCTTTAACTGCTTTTAAATGTATTTCTGTATCTGGTTTGGAAGAAAATAAAAGAACATGAACACAACTTCTAAGAACTCTGGGACATAATCAAAAGACCAAACCTATCCAGGGGATAGAATAAGAACCTGAGGTAAAAACTGAAGGCATAGAAATCCAATTCAATAAAATTATAGCAGAAAATTTCCCAAATCTGGGGAAAGAAATAATCATCTAATGACAAGAGGCATTTAGAACACTAAACAGACATGACTAGAAAAGAACTTTCCACAATAAATTATATTAAAATGCCAAGACTACAGAACAGAGAAACAATCTTAAAGGCTTCAAGAGAAAAATACTGACTCACTTACAAAGGCAAACCCATCAGAATAACATCAGATCTTCTAGCACAAGCCCTCAAATCCAGGAAAACATTTGATGACAGATTTCAAGCCCTGAAAGTAAATAAATACCCACTAAGATTACTATGGGCTGGGACTCAGCTCAGTTGGTAGAGCGCCACTCTGCAGTCTCTGAGGTCCCGAGTTCGATTCCCAGCACCACAAAAATGGGAGAAGGATGTGGCAACCCACTCCCAAGGCAATCCCAAAACAATTTGCCATTGAAAACCCTGTGAGGGTCGCTATGAGTCGGATACCGACTCGACGGCACCTAACAACAACAACAACAAGATTACTATATCTAGGAAAGATATCATTGAAAAGTGATGGAGAAATAAAGACCTTCCAAGACAAGCACACACTAAAACAATTCATGACCAACAAGCCAGCACTGCAGAAGATACTTAAAGGAATCCTATACACACAGGAGGAAGAAAGACAGCCTCAATTATAATAGTACAAGAAAGAATAAATATTATGAGAGGAACAGATAAACTAAAGAAAACTAGGAAAGAATCAGTCATGTCTAATTAAAGAAAACCAGCAAATCTTGAGTATAAAGGAGATATAAACAGTGAGTAGTATGTGAGCCAACCAGTAAAATACCCAACATAATTACGAAAGTTGGCAAACTTCTCTCGATAGTAACCCTGAATGTAAATGGTCTTATCTTTCTCATTAAAAGACCTAGACTAGTAGTTTGTATTAAAAAACAAGATCCAATAATTTGTTGTCTTCAAGAAACACATCTCATTGTCAAGAACAATCAAAGACTGAAAGTGAAAGGATGGAAATTGATACACCAAGCAAGTAGAAGCCAAAACAAACAAACAAACAAACAAGGAGTACCCAGCCTTATATCTGACAAAGTAGGCTTTAAGTTAAAATTACTCTGAAGACATGAATATCACTACATATTAATAAAAGGAAAAACTGATTAAGAAGATATAAAAATTGTAGATATATATACACCAAACCTCAGCACACTCAACTTCATTAAAAAACAAAACAAGACTACTGGACATAAAGTGACAGAAAGGTCCAGACACAATAATAATAAAAACTCACCTCTCATCAATAGATAGACTATCCAGACCAAGAAATCAACAAAGGAACTTCGGAGTTAAAAAACCACAACATACCAAATGGACTTAGTAGACATCTACAGAATATTCCATCCAAAAGCTACAGAATACACATTCTTCTTGGAAGCCCATGGAACTTTCTCTAAAATAGGTCATATTTTAGGCTATAAATCAAGTCTTAACAAATATAGAAAAAGCAAAATAATTGTGTGTACTTTAAAGGACCATAATGAAATAAAATAGAAGAGAAACATCAAGAGAAATTACAGAAAGTACACAAAAACATGGAGATTGAACAATACACTGTTAAATGATCAATAGTCCTTGGAAAAATTAGAGAGGAAGTCAAAAAATCCTTAGAATCAAATGAAAATGAAAACACAACCTATCAGAATCTTTGGGATGCAGCAAAGGTAGTTCTAAGAGGGAATTTTATAGCTATGAGTGCCTATATTAAAAAATCAGAAAGGACACAAGTAAATAACTTAATGATGCACCTAAAGGTCTTAGAAAAACAAGAAAAAGCAAAGCCCATCAGTAAATGGAAAGCATCAGTACATGAAAAGAAATAAAGATCAGAGCAAAAATTAATGAAATGGAGACTAAAAGAAATATTTAAAAACAATGAAACAAAGAGCTGACTCCTTAAAAAGATAAACAGACAAATCCCTTGCCAAACTAAACAAAAAAAAAAAAAGAGAAAGAGAGAGAAGACTCAAACTGACATTAATAAAATTAAAGATGAGAAAGTAGACATTACAATATTGAGAGAAATACAGAGAATCATTAGGAAATATTTTGGCAATTTATATTTCCAAAAACTGGAAAAATTAGATGAAACATAAATTCATAGACACATATGACACACTAAGTTGATAGGGTATAACCATGTTAAACAGACTTATAATGAGTGTGAGATTGAAGCAGTAATAATCTTCCAACAAAGAAAACCTCAGGACTAGAAGGATTCCCTGTCAAATTCTATAAGACCTTAAAGAATTAACATCAATGTTCCTCAAAGTACTCCATAATATATAAATGGAAGGAACACTGCCAAATTCATTCTATGAAGCCAGTATTACCCTGATTTCAAAACTTGATAAAAAAATAACAAAAAAGGAAAACTACAGACAAATTTCCCTGATGAACATAGATACAAAAATCTTTAATACTTGCAAATTGACTTCTACAACACAATAAAAGTATCATACACAATGATCAAGTTGGCATAATTTCAGGGATGCAAGAGTGGCTCAACAAACACAATACAATAAATGTAATATATCACATAGACTCACAAACAGAAATCACATGATCACATCAATAGATGAAGAAAAGGCCTTTGACAGAATTCAACATCCTTTCATGATAAAAAACTTAAAGTAAGTAGGAACTGAAGGAACATAACTAACATAATAAAGGCAATGTATGAAAAACTTATAACCAACATCATATAAAATGGGTAAAAACTGAAAGCATTTCCTTCAAAATCAGAAATAAGGGTACCACCTCCTCTACTGCTATTTTTGTCAGACCAATGACCTTTTCATTGCAAATACATTTTTTCACCAACATAAATGGTGACTATACACATGGACTTCACCAGATGGAACATACAGGAACCAAATGGATTACATTTGTGGAAGGAGACGATGGAAAAGCTCTATATCAAATGTCAGAACAAGACTAGGTGCTGATTGTGGATTAGACCATCAACTTCTCATATACAAGTTAGAACTGAAGCTGAAGAAAATTAGAACAAGTGTACGAGAGCCAAGGTATGACCTTGAGTATATCCCACCTGAGTTCAGAGACCACCTCAATAACAGGTTTAATGCATTAGACACAAATGATCGGAGACTAGACGAGTTGTGGCACAACATAAAAGATACCATTCAAGAAGAAAGCAAAAGGTTATTAAGAAGACAAGAAAAAAAGAAAAGACCAAATTACATGTCAAAAGAGACTCTGGAAGTTGCCCTTGATGTTAAGCAGCTAAAGTAAAAGAAAGCCATGATGAAGTTAAGGAACTAAACAGAAGATTTCAAAAAGCAGCTCAAGAAATAAAAACACAAATATTAAAATGACATGTGCAAACAGCTGGAGGCAGAAAACCAAAAGGGAAGAACATACTCTGTGTTTCTCAAGTTTAAGGAAGTGAAGAAAAAATTCAAGCCTCCAGTGGTAATTGTGAAAGATTCTACAAGGAAAATATTAAAAGATGCAGGAAACATCAAAAGAAGATGGAAGGAATATACAGAGTCGTTATACAAAAAATAAAAATGGTTGATGACCAAACATTTCAAGAGGTTGCATACAAAGTGGAACCAATGAAGGATGTATTGAAGGATGAAATGGAAGCTGCCTTGAAAGAACTGGTGAAACACAAAGCTCCAGGAGTTGATGGAATACCAATAGAGATGTTTTCACAAACAGATGTAGCACTGGAGGTATTAACATGTTCATGCCAACAGATTTGGAAAACAACTACCTGGCCAACTGACTGGAAGAGATCCATATTTGATCCATATTTGTGCCTATTCCCAAAAAAGGGGATCCAGCTGAATGTGGAAACTATTGGACAATATCGTTAATTTTACTAAAATTAATGCTAAATTTTACTAAAGATCATTCAAAAGCGACTGCAGCAGTATATAGATAGGGAATTACCAGAAAATCATGTGTGATTCAGAAGAGGGCAGGGAACCAGGACATCATTGCTGATGTCAGAAGGACATTAGCTGAAATCAGAGAATATCAGAAAGATGTCCATCTATGTTTAATTGACTACGCAAACGCATTTGACTGTGCGGATCATAACAAATTATGGATAACACTTCAGAAAATGGGAATACCAGAGCACCAAATTGCACTCATGAAGAATCTGTACCTGAATTAGGAGTCAGTTGTTTGCATAGAGCAAGGAAACACTGCCAGGTTTGAAGTTAAGATAGGTGTGCATCAGGGTTGTGTACTTTCATCATATCTCTTCAATTTATATGCTGAACGAATAATTGGAGAAGCTGGACTTTATGAGAAAGAACTCAGCATCAGGATTGGAGAAATACTCATTAACAACCTTTGTTATGCAGATGACACAACTCTGCTTGCTGAAAGTGAAAAAGATTTAAGACATTTATTGATGAAGATTAAAGATCATAGCCTTACGTATGGGTTGCAACTAAATAGCAACAAAACAAAAATCCTTACGACTGGGTCAGGATGCAACTTCACAATAAATGGAGAAAAGACTGAGGTTATCTACAATTTTGCTTTGCTTGGTTCTATAATCAACACCAGTGGAAGCAGCAGTCAAGAAATCAAAAGACGCATTGCTCTAGGAAAAGCTGTGGCAAAAGATCTCTTTAGAGTATTGAAAAGCAAAGATGTCACATTGAAGACGAAGGTGCGTCTGACTCATGCCATGGTATTTTCAGTGGCATCATATGGTTGTGAAAGCTGGACATGAACAAGGGACATAGGAGAAGAATTGATGCTTTTGAATTATGGTGCTGGAGACGTCTATTGAATATACCATGGACTGCCAAAAGAAGCAACAAATCTGTCCTAGAAGAAGTGCAACCAGAGTTGCACTTCTTGGAAGTGAAGAATGGTCTTGGAAGCAAGAATGGCCAGACTGTGTCTTGTATAGTTCGGGCATGTAGTCAGAAGAGGTCAATCCCTAGAAAAGGACATCATGTTTGGGAAAGTGGCAGGTCAAGGAAAAAAAGGAAAGCCCTCCACTAGATGGTTGACACAGTGTCTGTAACAATGGTCTTAAACATAAATAAGATTATGTGCCTGGCACAGAATAGGGAAGTGTTTTGAACTCCTGTACCTAGGGTAGCTATGAGTCAGACTCAACTGAAGCGCACCTAACAACAACAACATGGAATCATTTTACTCTTTACAAAACAAACTCTTAAGCTGGGCATAGTGGCACACTCCTATAATCCCATCAACTGGGGAGGCAGAGGCAGTAGGATCGCAAATTGGAGACCAGAGGCAGTCTGTGTAATTTAGTAAGACCCTGTCTCAAAAAGTAAAAAAATGGGCTGGGGGTGCAGCTCAGTGGTCCAGCACTTGCCAAACATGCAAGCTTGAGGCCCTGGGTTCAACCCCCCAGTACCGTATATATTCATCTTATAACAAAATTTTTAGCAGAGTTTCAACTACTTGTGTTTTTTTTTTAATGAGTAAAATGAACACAAAATTTGAAAAGTTTGATTAAATAGGGAAAGTATGCATAGTATGATGTTTATAGTTGTCACATTATTCTCTTAAATTCTTAAAATGGAATGCCTAATGCCTTTGTGAGGAAACATAGTGCATTTTGTTTTGAGTCTTTTGACTTGCAATATATTTAATTGAATACTATAATTTTTTTGTATTTTAAGCTATTGATTTCATCATGAATTTATATACTGGACAAATCTAAAATTATCTACCTGTGGCTCTACATAAATATGAACTTAAAAATATAGTGTACAAAAATTGCAAATAAGTAGTTGGAAGATTTAACAAACTTTTGAAGTCATTTGCTCTAAACATCATCAATATAAAAATGAGGCAAATGAATTCAAGAGCAGTTTTGCTTATGTCAGGTCACGATCAGTGTCCACAGTGGGATGGAGAACTTGCTCCGGTTTCAGAGCTCATGCTCCTCCCCTTGATCTACAACACTCTCTAATGACTTTAAAAATGATTAAGATCTAACAACAGAAAGGAAACAACAGCTTGAAACTGACAATGTTTCAATGATTAACATCATTGTTAATGATTGAATGATTGATTGATTGATGTTAATCAATCATGGGCATATGTAATTTTAAACAGGTACATATTAATATCTTTAAAAATTATTACATTGAAATTCTGAGGACATATCATCTAACAACAACAACATCATGTAGAATTTATTTATTTAGCCTTTTAGGTGGTACTGGGGATTTGAACCCAGGGCCATGTGCACACTTTGCAGGGGCTCTACCACTGAGCTGCATCTCCTGCCTCCTCTTTTTTTGTTTTTTACCTGGAGACAGGGTCTCCCTAAGTTAAGCTGCCTGTGCCTTTGAAGTTGTGATGCTCCTGCCTCTGCCTCCCTAGTCACTAGGATTACAGGCATAGGCCACCACTACACCAGTTTAGAATTGTCTCTCCAGTATAGAATCTCTCCTCTAGTTGGTATTTGAGAAGGTACAATATTTTTTGAAAGGAATTTAGGGACAAGAGAGGCAGTTGGATTCATACCTATTTATCTATGCACACCTATTCACATGTATTTTTTCACTTACTCAAACTTTAATGATTATTGCAAAGCCATAAGTGTTTTAAAATGATAAGGTAAGTACCAATCTAGTTAACTAATTGATGTTTACTCACCTGGCAAGTTCAGAAATGTACAGAAAGTAGAATATTTTAATAGAGAATAGGAAGGGTGTATTATTTTGTAATTTATTTTTTTATAATTCATATAATGGGGAGGAAGAATTTTGAGAAATACTTTGTTGTGCTGTTGTTGCTAGGTGCTGTGGAGTCAGGTCCAACTCATAATGACCCTCATAGGGTTTTCAATGGCTGATTCTTCTGGGATTGCTACAGGAGTGGATTGCCACAACCTTCTCCCACTTTGGCAGTGCTGGGACTTGAACCGAGGGCCTCAGAGAGAGCTGAGCAACACTCTACCAACTGAGCTAAACCCCAGCCTGAGAAACACTTTAGCCAACATAAAGACTAACTAAAAATAATTTCAAGCTGGGCATGGTGGAACATGACTTTAATCCTAGTGACTCTGAGGCAGGTGGATTGTGAGTTTGAAGCTATAGATTCTACCCACAGAAAAGGGGCTGAGGGTACAGCTTAATGGTAGAACATTTGCCTAGTATGCATGACACCCTGGGTTCAACCCCATGTACTGACAAACAAAACAAAACAAAACAAACAAACAAAATAACCAGACAGTTTCACTCAGAACATAGCCTTGATTCTGCACTACTTCAGTGGGAGGCTTTGCTTAGAGAAATAAAGTGACAAGGCTCTAGGAAGAAGTGTGTTCCTCTTCTTGTGGTATTTAGGTCCTTTTGCTAGATTTAAGCTTAGATATTAAAGGGAAAAAATAAATCAGCCCTCAGATTGTGAGAATAAAAACTTCATCTAGATGACTTTAACACACTGTGGTAGGAAACCTGTGGTAGGATAAACAAGAATCTGCCTCCTTTGCCTCAGCAGAAGGAATGAGTCCTAGGGAAAAAATATCAGCATACTGCAGAGAACATTCTAAAATGAATGTCTAAAAAGAAATCTCTACCCAGGTGTGGTGGTGCATGCTTGTAATCCCAGCATTCAGCAGACTGAGGCAGGAGGATCTTAAATGCAAATCCAGTTGGGTTACAATGCAAATTTGAGGCCAGCCTCAGCTACATATGGAAAACTCTGCTTCCATAAACAAACAAATAAGGACATTTCTAGATACTTCTCAGATGTTGTTTGTAAAGACAAGTAAAATCAGAAGAAATCACATGAAGTACTAGATCTTCTCAAAGTATGTTTTGATGCCTTTCATATTGTAACTCCTCTTCTTCCTGATATAAACTTGAAAAGTAGGGTGAAAAGTTTTAAAGTTTTAAAATCTTTAAACAAAATATTGCTTTAGTTATAAAGCAACTAAAAATTATTAGACAATTTACTAAACAGGCTTTTATTTTAAAAATTTATAAAAAGTATGTCATTGGCTGTAAAATCTTGAAAAATCTTGTCACTGAGGCTATTTTCCATTTTAAAAAACTAAAAGTGAAAACAGTACATGCTCCATCTAGTGGTCAAACTGAGTAGGTGCTCGTCAAATTGGGATGAAATGAAATTGAGATTATCACTATCTAGTGGTAAAGTTGTTTAAAAGCAGAGGAACTTGATACTGCCATCCAGTGGTCAGAATGAGAAACTAAGAGAGTTCACAGAATTCTAGAATATAGGATTTAGAAGAGATTTTGGAAGTTTTTATCCGTTCATGCATGTGCTTGAATCCTCCACAACAGAACTGCTTAAATTATCACAAACTAGATGACTTTA
>VMDO01018675.1:0-41616 GCA_007922755.1 Pedetes capensis
GAAAAAAAGAAAAGACCAAATTACATGTCAAAAGAGACACTGGACCTTGCCCTTGAACATCGAGCAGCTAAAGCAAAAGGAAGACATGATGAAGTTAAGGAACTAAACAGAAGATTTCAGAAGGCAGCTCCAGAAGACAAAAACAAATATTATAATGACATGTGCAAGGAGCTGGAGGCAGAAAACCAAAAGGGAAGAATACGCTCTGTGTTTCTTAAGCTTAAGGAAGTGAAGAAAAAATTCAAGCCTCAAGTGGCAATAGTGAAAGATTCTATAGGGAAAATATTAAATGATGCAGGAAACATCAAAAGAAGATGGGAAGAATACACAGAGGCATTATACAAGAAAGAATTGGTAGATGACCAACCATTCCAAGAGGTTGCACATGAAGAGGAACAAATGCTGTTGAAGGATGAAGTGGAAGCTGCCTTGAAAGAACTGGTGAAACACAAGGCTCCAGGAATGATGGGATACCAATAGAGATGTTTCAATAAACAGATGCAGCACTGGAGGTGTTAACATGTTTATGCCAACATATTTGGAAAACAGCTACTTGGCCAACTGACTGGAAGAGATCCATATTTGTGCCTATTCCCAAAAAAGGGGATCCAACTGAATGTGCAAACTATTGGACAATATCATTAATATCGCACACAAGCAAAATTCTACTAAAATCATTCAGAAGCGACTGCAGCAGTATATAGACAGGGAATTACCAGAAAATCAAGCGGGATTCAGAAGAGGGCGGGGAACCAGGGACATCATTGCTGATATCAGGTGGATATTAGCTGAAAGCAGAGACTATCAGAAAGATGTCTATCTATGTTTTATTGACTACGCAAAAGCATTTGATTGTGTGGATCATAATAAATTACGGATAACACTTCAGAAAATGGGAATACCAGAACACCTAATTGTGCTCATGAAAAATCTGTACGTGAACCAGGAGGCAGTTGTTTGAATAGAACAAGGAAACACTGCCTGGTTTAAAGTTGAGAAAGGTGTGCGTCAGGGCTGTATACTTTCACCCTATTTCTTTAATTTATACGCTGAGCAAATAATCCGAGAAGCTGGACTTTATGAGGAAGAATGTGGCATCAAGATTAGAGGAAGACCTGTTAACCACCTGCGTTATGCAGATGACCCCACTCTGCTTGCTGAAAGTGAAGAGGATTTAAAACATTTACTGATGAAGATCAAAGATCGTAGCCTTCAATATGGGTTACGACTAAACATCAACAAAACAAAAATCCTTATGACTGGGTCAGCAAGCAACTTCACAATAAATGGGGAAAAGATTGAGGTTGTCCAAGATTCTGCTTTGCTTGGCTCTATAATCAACACCCATGGAAGCAGCAGTCAAGAAATCCAAAGACGCATTGCTCTAGGAAAAGCTGTGGCAAAAGATCTCTTTAGAGTATTGAAAAGCAAAGATGTCACATTGAAGAGGAAGGTGCGTCTGACTCATGCCATGGTATTTTCAGTGGCATCATATGGTTGTGAAAGCTGGACATTGAACAAGGGAGACAGATAAAGAATTGATGCTTTCGAATTGTGGCGCTGGAGACGTCTATTGAATATACCATGGACTGCCAAAAGAACCAACAAGTCTGTCCTAGAAGAAGTGCAACCAGAGTGCTCCTTGGAAGCAAGAATGGCCAGACTGCATCTTACATATTTCGGACATGTAGTCAGGAGAGATCAATCCCTGGAGAAGGACATCATGTTAGGGAGAGTGGCAGGTCAATGCAAAAGAGGAAAACCCTCCACCAGATGGATTGACACAGTGTCTGCAACAATGGGCTTAAACATGAATAAGATCGTTTGCCTGGCACAGAATTGGCAAGTGTTTCGATCTGGTGTACATAGGGTCGCCATGAGTCGGACTTGACTCGATGGTACCTAACAACAGCAACAAAAATACTGTATAAAATTATTTTTAGGTTATGTATATAAGGTTTATATACAACATAAGTAAATTTTGCATTTAACCTTGGGTCCCATCCTCAAGACATCTTATTATATATATTCAAGTATCATAAAATTTGAAAAAATCTGAAACCCAAGTCACTTCTGGTTCCAAGTATTTCAGATACAGAATACTCAAGTTGTATAAAGGACAGAAATATCTAGCTACATAAAAAGAAAAATTAAATTACATGGCACAAATCATAAAGTGAATGAATAAAACACAAACTTAGAAAAAGATACATGCAGTATAGATCATAGAAAACATCTAAAACAGAGAAATAAATTAAAAAGTGACAAGAAAAATTTAGAACCCAACAGATGGGAAAAGAACTTAGTAAGAGTAAATCGAGCTGAGCATAGTGGTACATGCCTGTGTTCCCAGAACTCAGGAGGCAGAGGCAGGAGGACCTATGTGAATTCAAGGCTAACTTGGTCTACATAGCAAGTTCCAGTCCAGCCTGCTACATAGTGAAGTCTCAAAAAAGCAAAACAAAGAGGACAAATTCAAATGGCTAACAAATATCCAAAATGACCGATAAACTCAGTAGTAGTCAGAATCATATCTTTATATCTCAACTAACAAAAGTAAAAGAGTAAGTAACTTCAGAAGGGACTACAGGAAAAAGGCTCTAATAAATTACCTATAAAAATAAACTCACTTAAATGTAAGAAAGCATCTTGGCATTATCTATTTTTTAAGTTAAAAATATATTTGCCCTTGCATCCAGTAACTACTTGTGGGAAGCTATTCCAAAAGTATTAAATGCAAGAATAGGTATAAGAGGGTGGGCATTTAGTATTATTCATAATGGGGGAAAAGGGTTATAAAGTAAAAATCCATCAATAACGAAGTGACCAAATAAATTATTGGAAATCCACATCATAAGATTTTCTATGATCATTAAAAAAGAATGAAGCAAATAATATCAGTTGACCTGAAGTAATCTACAGGGTTTACTGGGTAATCAAAATGCAAGCAAATATGCATGTTATTATCTTAAATTTAAAATAATGGCAACTATACAAACAATATGTATTGTGCATGTGTGTGATGTGTTACATGTGTGTGTATATAATTACATGTGTGAGGAGAAAATAGCAAAGCTACATGCTAGAATCTTACATGGATTACCTGACGTAAAGCGTAACATGTGGCAGGAAAAAATGTAGGTAAGGGAATGTGGGGATGTGGGGATGTGGAGGGAACCCAAAAAGTGCAAAATAGCTTTCAGATCATATAACAGTCTATCATTTAACAAGTATTTACTAGTTACTATGCACTACATACCTCACCAGGTGACAGGGATATGACAATAAACAAGATAAAGTACCTACCCTCTAGTGAGGTCACAAATCAGAGTGATAAGAGCAACATTAGCCAGGTGACATTAGAGTATTATACAGAGCACATATCATAGGTACTTAACTTGGCAATAAAGGATTCCATGACAACAATCATAATGATATTGAATTTTCTATGTCACTTCTAAAAGCATGCTAATTAATTTGTGATGTCTTGTCTATATAAACCAAGTTAGGTCTTTGTAATAGGGATACTTAAACTATTACTTCATTAAAGTCAAGTTTAATTTGTCGTAACTTGACATCCCTAATATTACTTTACTTTTCCAGAATCTTACTGTAATCAGAAAGCAACTCTTGCAGATTTCCAGAGACTATGTTCAGAAGACCAAGTTCACCCAAAGTTACCAGTGTCAGCATCAGGTTTTTTGTCTGTCTTATCTAATAGATTATTCACTTGCATGAAACCCAAAGGCACCACAAACTCAACATGTATAAAATCTCATTCATCTTATTTTATCCATATTCTGTCCTTCCTCTGTACTTTCACTCTCATGGTGAATGGGATGGACATCTAGCCAATCATTCTAGTCTCAAACCATTTCTTAGATCCTTTCCTTTCCTTTCCTTTCCTTTCTTTCTTTTTTTTCCTTCCTTCCTTTCCTTCCTTCCTTCTTTTCTTTCCTTCTTTTCTTCCTTTTTCTTTCTTTTTTTCACCTATCATATTCAAAGTCCTGTTCATTCTCCTTAACTGTCTGTCCAATCTCCCTTTTCATGTATCCTTACTGCTGAATAGAGTGTCACCAGGTTTATTTTAGGGCTGGGATTTAGCTCAGTTGGTAGAGCACTGCTCTGCAGTCTCTGAGGTCCCGAGTTCAATTCCCAGCACTGCAAAAATGGGAGAAGGACCTGGCAATACACTCCCAAGGCAATCCTGAAACAGTCAGCCATTGAAAACCCTATGAGGGTCGCTATGAGTTGGATACCGACTTGACAGCACCTAACAACAACAACAACAACAAGGCTAATTTTAATAGTTGTCTAATCAGGTTCCTAGGAGAAGGACCTGGCAACCCACTCCCAAAAAACAATCAGCCATTGAAAACTCTATGAATAGCAGAGAAGCACTGACAACAGTGCTTTGTCTGTTGTAAACAGGGTCGATATGAGTTGGACACTGATTCAATTGTACCTAACAACAGCAACAATCAGGTTCCTTGCATCCAGTCTTAGCCCTTCCAATCTCTCTTTCACATGACATGTCACTCATTTAGTTATAATCCTTAGTTGACTTATGAATATTATGCAACATTCAGAATTGACAAACATTTAAGACTGAATTTCACAAGGGAATAAATAAAAAGTAAGGCTGGAATTATTTCCCATTTTGTGAACAAAGGGATCCTTACAGAAAATACAAAAATTCCTTGATATGTATCATGCAGGGTTTTTGATGATCTGGGTCCTGTTCCCTGCTGCAGTCAGAGTTTAGGATACCATAGTCCCAAGCTCTAATTCACTGACAACATACTGATCAAGCCTTGCTATTTCTTGACTTTGTCCCCCGTCTCCTTGCATAGTTTGCCTGGAAAGTTGCTCATCACTTACCACATGGTAAACATTTCTTCATCTTTCAGGACTCACATAGAGAAGACTCTTCTCATCTATGAAGTCTTTCCTGAATGTCCTCTCCAGCTACTCTCATTCTACATGAACTTCATAACAATAACTACAAGAATTTATTACATGTTTTTGTCTTCTCATCTACTACCTCTACTGGAGAAAAATTTCAGTTGGAGGCAGGGGCTTATCAAATTTTATATTCCCAGCATCTATCACAATCTAGAGTAGAGTAGGCACTCAAAAAAACAATGTCTTCTCAATAAATAAATGAATGAGAAACCTAGAATGTTCTTGCCATAATTCACCATCTGGCTAATTTGTTTAAGATTCTATTTATTTATTTATTTATTTATTTATTTATTTGCACTACTGGGGGTTGAACCTAGGGTCTCACACTTGCATGCTTTGCAAGTGCTGTACCATTGAGCTGCAACCTCACCCCATTTTTTTACTTTTTTTTTGAGACAGGATCTGGCTAAATTACACAGACTACCTCTGGTCTCAAACTTGCAATCCTCCTGCCTCCACCTCCCGAGTCGCTGGGATTACAGGTGTGCGTCACTGAGCCTGGCAGATTCAGTTTTACGCTGGCTCTTTTTGAGGCCGCACATGTAGGTTATTACCTCCTCTGCACTCTCACAGCAGTCTGGGATTATTGTGCTAATCATAATATTACAGTTGTTACCTCTCTCTTACTTCTCTCACAGTGGTTATAGACCTTTGAGAGTACACATCTATTATCTCTGTGAAGCTTGAGAGGCTCATTTATCACTATTATTGTACCATATACAGTGGGCTTTCAGTTCAGGTTTTCTGAATAAATTAAGAGCTATAATTGGTAACATATGCCAGGGTCCTGACAATTTGCTCAAAATACCAGCTTACATTTTGGAGGTCCCCAAAACAATTCTCAAAGATGATTTTGCATCTTTTTGGTACTCAACCCAACTTGGAAACTTCAGAAATGGAGAGACCACCAGATGTAAATAGGACAGTTCCTGAACATAGGCAGGAGTAAGAGAGAAAGGTAAGAATAGATGAGCCTCTGTACATAGTTATTAAAAATCAAGATAGAAGACATGATATTTAGTCACCAGGAGAAAATCTTGAAACAAGAGGATATATTAATTATCTATAAACATAGTCCTTTTAGGCAACTGTAGATAGTATCGGATTCTATTAAGTACACTTGTGATGGTATCTTAACATACTCTACACATTAAAAAGAACAAAACTTACCATGTGCCATACATTATGCTAATTAATTTACAGGTACTGTTACTGTCCTAAATAACCTTATGAAATACCGTGATCTTCAAAATAGTCCCCAATGATCCCTGCCTCCTGGTATTCATACCTCTTATACTGTTTCAAGAGCAATCTGTGTTATCAATAGAATATTATGGGAGTGATGACATCTCACTTTGGAGATTAAATTATAAAAATCATTATGGTGCCCATTTGATGGCTTATTTTTCCCTCAGATTAACTTCTCTGGGGGGAAGCTAACAAACCAAGTCAAAAGCAGCCCTATGGAGAGGATCATGAAGGGAGGAAGTAAGGCCTCTTCCCAACAGCCAAACTGTCCACACCTTGCCACACCTTCACATGACTGTAGTCTCGGGCAGCAATTTGGCTGCAACCTCAGGAGAGATCCTAGGAAATACGCAGCTAAGCCACTACTAGATTCATGACTTCCAGAGTTGTGTAGCTGCTAAATTTTGTTGCCTTTAGCTGCTGAATTTTGAAGGTAATTTCTTACATAGCAACACAGTAATGTCCTCTAGAGTATTTAGAGGGTTAGTTTTATATTGAATAAATATCTTATGTCCTTCAGAAGTGAGGGAAACTCAAGATTTTGCTCACTTTTCTCTCAGATCATCACCCAACTCTCCCTACTTGATAGATAAAGAAATTTGAGTTCTGGAACATCAAGTTACTTAGGCAAAGATACACAGAGTTGGAATTCAAACCCATTTCTGAAATTCTAAAAGCCCAAACTCTTAGCTACTCTGCTATACTGCCTTACATATACGCTTTTTTCCAATCAAGTTTTAAAAATACAATATACCTACTATTAAAAATGTACTGTACCATAGGTAATTTGCTGGGTAATACCACAGATATGGACTAGGGTATAGCTCAGTTGGTAGAATGCTGCTCTGCACTCTCTGAGGCCCTGGGTTTGATCCTCACCATTGCATAAACAGGAGAAGGATCTGGCAGCCCACTCCTGATATAATCCCAAAAAAGTAATCTGCATTGAAAACCCTATAAACCTGGTGCAGTGGCACACACCTGTAATCCCAGAGACTTGGGAGTCAGAGGCAGGAGAATCACAAATTTGAGACCAGAGGCAGTCTGTGTAATTTAGCGAGACCGTCTCAAAAAAAAAAGTTAAAAAATGGGCTGAGGGTGCAGCTCAGTGGTACAGCACTTACAAAGCATGCAAGCGCAAGGCCCTGTGTTCAACCTTCAGTACCACCAAAAAAAAAAAAAAAAAAAGCCCTGTAAATAGCAGAGAGGCACTGGCATAGTGCTAGGCATAGTACAGTGTCGGGGTCTGTTTTGTTCTGCTATTCAGAGGGTCGCTATGAGTCGGACCTGACTCAATAGCACCTAACAACATCAGAGATATATGAGCCAAGTGCTGTGGCACATACCTAGTGCCTGTGACTCAGAAGGCTGAAGCAGGATGATTGTAAGTTCGAGACCAGAGGTGGCCTGAGTAATTTAGCGAGACCCTGTGTCTCAAAATGAAAAACATAAAAGGAGCTAGGGATTCAGCTCAGTGGTAGAGCACTTGTCTAGCATCCACAAGGCCCTGGGTTCAATCCCTTAGTACTAAAAGAAAAATAAAAACATAAAAAATAAAAAAAAAAGACTGGGTAGGCTAACATTCATGAATTTTATCCTATAATAATTTAACAAGTAATCTCAGCACTAGGAAGGCCAAGGCAGATGGATCTATGGGAGTTCAAGGCCAGCATGCCTGACATAGTGAGTTTCCAGGCCAGCTTGGGATATACAGCAAAAACCTGTCAAAAAATAAAAAATAAAAATAACAAATACCTAGTTCTCAAATGGAGCCGAGGTTTAGCTCAGTTGGTAGAGTGCTGCTATGCACCCTCTGAGGCTCTGGGTTCAATTCTCAGCACCACAAAATGGGAGAAGGAGGTGGCAATGCACTCTCAAAGGAATCCCCAAACAATCAGCCTTTGAAAACCCTGTGAGGGTCACTATGACTAACAATAACAAAAGTTCTCAAATATCTAATAGCTCTCAAATGATCTGCGAGAGCCATCTAGTGTCAATTCTGTTTATTGCAATCTGCATAGTAAACTAGATATAAATATAAAAGTCACATTTTTTGTTAGCACTGTGGCATCCGATCTCGTCAGATCTCAGAAGCTAAGCAGGGTCAGGCCTGGTTAGTACTTGGATGGGAGACTGCCTGGGAATACCAGGTGCTGTACGCTTGGGAGACGGACCCAGCGACCCACTCCCAAAAATCATTCCGCCATTGAAAATCCTATGAACAGCAGAGAAGCACTGACTATAGTGTTTCGTCTATTGTACGCAGGGTCGCTATGAGTTGGATACTGATTCGACGGCACCTAATAACAACAACAATTTTCCCTGGCATACAGCTGTACCACCTTGGCATCAGATCCTGTCAGATCTCAAAAGCTAAGCAGGGCTGGCCTAGTTAGTCCTTGAATAGAAGACTGCCTGGGAATACCAGGTGCTGTAGACTTGGGAGAAGAACCAGGCAGCCCACTCCCAAAACAATCAGCCATTGAAAACTCTTTGAATAGCATAGAAGCCGAGAATGGCACAGTGTCAGGCAGTGTTTCATCTGCTGTATATAGGGTTGCTGTTAGATCCGACTCAATAGTACCTAATATCAACAATTTGCAAGGTCCAATGTCTCATGCCTATGCTTCCAGCAACTCAGGAGAAAGAGGCAGAAGGATTGCCAGAGGCCAGAGACAGCCTGCATAACTTAGTGAGACCTCATCTCAAGATAAAAAGTTTTTTAAATGGGCTGGAGGTGCTGTTCAGTGGTTGAGCACTTGAAAAGTATGTGCAAGGCCCTGGGTTCAACCCCCACGTATCACTCAAAACTAAAACAACAAAAACAACAACAACAACAACAAAAAAAAACCCTACTAACTTGAAAGAATAAAAAACATTTAATACTGTCACCATATACACAAAATTGAAAATAATGCCAATCTTTACATAGATTACCAAGGAAAATTCAGTCTCGAATTTCTGTCAATTCTGAATGATAACAGCTATTTATTCTAACTTCAGGGATATCTTTTTCTGATTTCTAGCATACTTGCACACCTAAAGAAGTTTCTTTTCACTTAAGAGAATGTAGCAAATTGGCAGGGAAAAATCAAAAACAAGGACAGAGTTGTGCTACATCCATTTGCACATTTTCCATTTGCAAATTTACCTACCCACTAAAGCTTATTTGTAAACTGAGCATTAATATTTACAGTACCTTTGTAGTCATCTGTGGACATATACACAGAGAAGAGAAAAACTTGAATCGTCCAATATGCACTTTCTCAATTGAGCTGAACAAAGAACACTCTATCGTCTTATTTTAGCTCTTATACTATAAGGAGGCAACCTTTTCACAATATAGTTAATGCCACATTTTTCATATTTTGTGCTTTGTGTGTGTGTGTGTTATTTTGCTGTTTAAAATGGTCCCCAAGCCTTTTTTTTTTTTTTTGGCAGTATTAGGGGTTGAACTCAGAGCCTCGCACCTGCAGGCTTTGCAAGTGCTGGACCACTCAGCTGCACCGCCAGCCCATTTTTATTTTTTACTTTTTTGAGACAGGGTCTCGCTAAATTACGCAGACTGCCTCTGGTCTCAAACTTGCGATCTTCCGGCCTCCGCCTCCCCAGCTGCTGGGATTACAGGCGTGCACCACCGCGCCTGGCACCCCTAAGCTATTTTAAAATTAGTAAGGTACTCTCTTTTGTTCATGAGCATAAGAAGGCTCTCATGTACCTTTTGGGGAAAATATGTGTGTTAGATCTTCAGGCATGTGCTATGGTACTGCTCATTGTGAGTGCAATATCAGTAAATAAACAATATGTATTACATTTTGTTGATAGATGCCTTCGCATCGCATCCAATTTAGCAACCCTATGAACAACAGAACAACCTCAAGACTAAATTATTGCAGGAAGAAACATACAGCACTCAATAGGCAATGATGTATAATTTACACCAGCTAACTCTACAATTGTGAGAGCAAGGGCTGCTTCTCTGCCCCACTGGCACTCAGAGCAGTGGTGAGCACCTTGCTATGTACCCTAGTTGTTTTTGTTGTTGCTAAGTGTTATCAAGTTGGGTGTGACTCATACAGACCCTACGTACGACAGAATGAAACACTATGTGGCACTGTGCTATGCACATAATCTTTTTTATATTTAACCCATTGTTGTAGCCATTGTGTCAGTCCATCTAATAGAGGGTCTTCCTTTTTTTCACTGGCCCACCACTCTCCCAAAGATGATGTCCTTCTCCAGGGATTAGTCCCTCCTAACAACATATACAAACTATATAAGACGCAGTCTACCTATACTTGCTTCCAAGCAGCTCTCTGGTTGCATTTCTCTAGAATGGATGTTAGTTCTTTTGGAAGCCCATGGTATATTTGATGTTCATCCCCAACAACATAATTCAAAAGCATCAATTCTTCTCTTGTCTTCTTTATTCAATGTTCCACCTTCACAAGCATGTAATGCAACTAAAAATATGGCGTGAGTCAGGGGCACCTTCATCTTTAATGTGACATCTTTACTTTTCAACAATTTTTTTTTTTTTTTTTTTTTTTTTTTTTTTGCGGTACTGAAGGTTGAACCCAGGGCCTCACGCTTGCATGCTCTGCAAGTACTGGACCACTGAGCTGTACCCTCAGCCCATTTTTTCACTTTTTGAGACAAGGTCTTGGTAAATTACACAGACTGCCTCTGGTCTTGAACTTCCGATCCTCCTGCCTCGGCCTCCCAAACCGCTGGGATTACAGGTGTGCGCCACTGCGCCAGGCTACTTTTCAACACTTTGAAGAGGTCTTTTGCAATAGTGCAACACATCTTTTGATTTCTTGACTGCTGTTTCTGTGTGTGTTGATTGTAGAACCAAGCAAAGCAAAAGCTTAGACAACATCAAGCTTTTCTCCATTTATTATGAAGCTGTGTACTGACCCAGTTGTAAGGATTTTTGTTTTGTTGATGTTAAGGCATAATCTATACTGAAAGCTGTGTTCTTGGATCTTTACCAGTAAATGTTTCAAATCCCCCTCACTTTCAGCAAGCAGAGCTGTGTCATCTGTATAATGCAGGTTGTTAATAAGTCTTCTTCTAATCATGATGCCACATTCTTCTTCATAAAGTCCAGCTTCTTTCATTATTTGCTCTGCATAGATTGAAGAGGTATGGTGAAAGGATACAACCCCGATGCACACCTTTTGTGACTTTAAACCAGATAGTGTTTCCTTATTTTATTCGAACGACTGCCTCCTGGTTCATGTATAGATTGCCCATGAGTACAATCAAGTGCTCTGGTATTCTCATTATTCACAATGCTATCCATAATTTGTTATGACCCACACAGTCAACTGCCTTTGCATAGTCAATAAAACATAAACAGACATTTTTCTGGTAATCTCTGCTTCCAGTTAACACCCATCTGACATCAGTAATGATGTCCCTGGTTCTATGCTCTTTTCTGAATCCAGCTTGATTTTCTGGCAGTTCTCTGTCTATATACTGCTGCAGTCACTTTTAAATCACCTTAGCAAAATTTTACTTGTGTGTGGTATTAATGATATTGTTTGAAAATTTCCACATTCAGTTGGATCCCTTTTCTTGGGAATAGGCTCAAATATGGATCTCTTCTAATCAGTTGCCCAGGTAGTAGTTTTCCCAATCTCTTGGCATAAACAAGTGAGCACCTCCAGTGTTGCAACTGTTTGTTGAAATATCTCTATTGGTATTCCATCAATTCCTGGAGACTTGTGTTTTGTCAATTCCTTCAAAGCAGCTTCCACTTCACCCTTCAGTACCATTGGTTCCTGATCATACACAACCTCTTGAAATGGTTATGCATTCCTTCCATCTTCTTTTGATATTTCCTGCATCATTTAGTATTTTCCCTGTAGACTCATTCACTACTGCCACTCTAGGCTTGAATATTTTCTTAATTCCCTACGCTTGAGAAAAACAGAGTATGTTCTTCCCTTTTGGTTTTCTATCTATAGCTCTTTGCCCAAGTCATTATATTTGATTGTCTTCTTGAGCTGCCCTTTGAAATATTCTGTTTGGTTCTTTAACTTTGTCATGTCTTCCTTTTACTTTAGCTGTTCACCATTCCAGGATAGTTTCAGAGTCTCTTTTGACATGTAATTTGGTCTTTTCTTTTTTTCCTATCTTTTTAATAACCTTTTGCTCTCTTCATGAATGGTATCTTTAATGTCATGCCACAACTCATCTGGTCTTCAATCATTAGCGTCTAATGCATCAAACCTGTTCTTGAAGTGGTCTCTGAACTCAGGTGGGATATATTCAAGGTCATAGGTTGGCTCTTGTACACTTGTTCTAATTTGCTTCACTTTCAGTTTGAACCTGCATATGAGAAGTTGATGGTTCTGATCAACAATCAGCACTTCGTCCTGTTCTGACTTTTGATCCTGAGCTTTCCCATCATCTCTTTCCACAAATGTAGTCAAATTTGGTTCCTGTATGTTCCATCTGGTGAATTCCATGTGTATATCATTTTTGTGGTGAAAAAATGTATTTGCAATGAATAGGTCATTGGTCTGACAAAAGTCTATCATGCGATTTGTAGTATTATTTCTTTCACCAAGGCCATACTTTCCAACAACTGAGCCTTCTTCTTTGTTTCCAGCTTTTGCATCCCAGTCAGCAGTAATTATCAGTGTATACTGATTGCATGTTTGATCTATTTCAGATTGCAGAAACTGGTAAAAAGCTTCCCTATCTTCATTTGTGGCTTTAGTGATGGGTGCGTAAATTTCAGTAACAATCATATGAACTGGCCTTCCTTGTAGGCATATGGATATTATTATATCACTCACAGAACTGTACTTCAGGACGGATCTTGAGAATTTTTTTTTTTTTTTTGGATAAATGAAACCCCATTTCTCTTTAATCTGTCATTTCTGGCATAGTAGACTATATGATTTTCTGATTCAAAATGGCCTATGCCAGTCCATTTTAGCTCACTGATGCCTAGAATGTTGATGTTTATGTGCTCCATTTCCCTTTTGATCATTTCTAGTTTTCCTAGACTCATACTATGTACATTCCACATTCCAATTATTAATCGATGTTTACAGATGCTCCTCCTCATTTTGAGTCATGCCACATTAGCAAATGGAAGTCCTTGGGGCTCTGCTCCATTTCTGTCATTAAGGGCAACTCTAGGTTGAAGAGGCAACTACTTCCCAGTTGTCTTTTGAGTGCCTTCCAACCTGGGAAGCTCATTTTCCGGCACTGTATTTGACAGTGCTTCTCTGCTCTTCATACAGTTTTCAATAGCTAATTGTTTCTGGAATGGGTTAGCCATGTCCTCCCTAGTCTGTCCTAGTCTGTAAGCTCAGCTGAAACCTGCCCACCATGGGTGACCCTGCTGATATCTGTAATATTAACGGCATAGCTTTCAGCATCATACCAATATGCAAGCCCCCACAGTATCGCAAACTGACAGACACATGGGGGATACATGAAATAAGGTGTCTTTAAACAGAAACACACATAAAAGCAGGTTATGTATTGATTAACTGATAACAGTGCTATTACCAGAGGCTTGCAATATGCCTAGGTGTGATGGTTGTTATTTGCTAATACACTTTATGGTCACTTTACAGAATATAACTACTACAGATAATAAGAATAAACTATATATGCTGGTGATTAGAATTATCCTTATTTCCAAAGTACTACAATAAAAACTCTAGTTAAGTTCTAAACTAGTCCTGAGTGTACTGAGAACTAGGTTGGAAAAAAAGAAAATCACACAATGTAAAGAATGAATTTCTATAACAGTATTATCTCATTGAATCTTGTCCTCAACAAGATCTGTTAGGTCAGTTTTGATGGGCTACTTATATTTTTCTACGATATATTGAAATAAATGCATCAATATTAATAAATTTTAAGCATATGTATGTGTATTACCAAAACCATCTCATATTACATACAACCATGCATGTATCAACATTGACACATAAATCACATTCAGTAAAATGTCACTATATATACCATAGAAAAAATTATTACTTTTGTGGGGTTTTTTCCTTTTCTCTCTCTTTTTTTTTTTTTTTTTTTTTTGCGGTATTGGGGGTTGAACTCAGGGCCTTGCACTTGCATTGTTTGCAAGTGCTATAACACTGAGCTGCACTCCTGGCCCACTTTTTTAGTTTTTGAGACAGCGTCTCCCTAAATTACACAGATTGCCTCTGGTCTCAAACTTGTGATCCTCCTACCTCTGCCACCCGAGTTGCTAGGATTATAGGCATGTGCCACTGTGCCTGGCCAAAGTTATTACTTTTAACAAAGAAATTTTTCAAGCATTCATCTGAAAATAGTTAAACGCTTTTTAATTCAGATTAGAAACACTACAGCACATTATAATACACAATAGAATATAACATTCATCTTGGAAAGAATACAAAAAAAGTATGATGGGATACAAAGTGAATTGTAGTGTATACAATGTACAAAATACATTGTAGAGTATACCTGAAACTGTGTCAGATTGCTGAAATAATGGCCTAGGATGACACTGTTGATCCAAAGATTCTGCATTAGCAACAGGCTGTTGCATATAGAGAGACTGTCCCATTAAGATGTTCTCTGCTGCTGCTGTCAGTCTGGGCCTTTGTCCCTCACTAAGTTCACCCACACTGTTATCCATGTCCTGTAAAAGGTAGAAATAATTATTAAAATGATTACATTAAAATCAAGTCAAAACAAGAAATACCAGTATTTGTTAAATACAAAGATATATACCATTCAACTGCTTGAAAGGTATTTTTTAAAGTGCTTATTATGGCACATACGTAAAACATGAACAATAAGTTGAAAATGTTAGTTTAGTAAGGCATCTCATGATGTTTTGCTGTTGAAATCTTATTTTTATGAAGTTAAAGTATCTGTTTTTCAACTTCCAATTAAACAGCAATAAAACATAAAAATTCTATTAAAATTTAAAACACTAAATGTTGGAACTTGTTACATAATGTTCATATGGCTTAACATTAGAATAGAAAATGTCTCTCATTCTTCCTGAATTAAAATTGTTTAAAGTTGTCAGTTTGAACTTTATAATTAAACAATTGATTAGAATAATATATACCTTAAATAGCATAAAGCTGCCCCTATATAAATAATTCTCCTCTTTTTTTTTGCTTTTGGTTTTGAGACAGAGAATTGCTATGTAGCCCAGGCTAGCCTCAAACTCATGATCTTCCTGCCTTGGCATCAAGAGTGCTAGGATTATACGCATACATCAACTTGCCTGGCAATAATTAGATTTTTTGTAAGTATACAGACTGAAGACTATTTTAATCATATTTGGTAAAGGTCTTATTAATCATATTTAATAAAGTTCTTTTTAATAAAATTCTTATTTAATAAAGTTTCCCTGGGAAAGTACAAAAAGTACATGTGATTATTATCTATACAAAATTTAAAAAATTAAGACATTTTCTTTTGATATTAAAAATTATATACCATAATCACTAGTACATTTTGTGTCTTGGAGATACTCTAATTAATGAGTCTACTAATCAAGAGCTGAATAAAAATTCAACTATCTAAAATCTTTCATGTTCCTCATTTAAAAGGGGTTTAATTTCAACCAACATCTTTGATGATCCTATTGACTATAAATTGTAAACTCCCTAGTTCAATATTCAAGATTCCCTTCAATTTGTCCTAATTCTACTCCTCTATTCATTTCTACCTTCCCTTGTTCCCTTAACCCAACTACCCAACTCTTCTTTAGGAACATTCTTTTTGTTTTTTTTCTAAGGCAGAGTCTCACTATGTAGCCCAGGCTGGCCTTGAATTTACCATTGTCCTGCCTCAGCCTCCCAAGTGGTGGGATTATATGCATGCACCACAATACCTGTCTCAGCACTCTTTAAATTGAAAAATATTGCTTTGCCATGAACACTAGTATATCCCTTGGAGATTCTTGGGCAATGTTTAGAATGATGGTAGACATAATTTCCCCAGAAATTAATTAGAAATATTTCACAGTGCCTATATTAGTGCTTAAAGGTAGGAATCATGTCTTATCCATCATTGTATCATTTCCAAGGTGGTATGTGATATATAAAAGATACTTAACAAAACGTTGAAGAATGAATGAATGAATGAATGATCCTCACAAATCATTTTAAAAGCTTCAGCTTTTTCAACTGTAGACTAAGAGGGTTGAACCGATAACTAAATTTTTTCAGTTATAAAACTCTATAGTTCTATGATCCTAGGTTAAAGTTGCTACAACACAGACCACTGGATAATTGAAATGTTGTTGTTGTTGTTGTTGTTGTTGTTGTTAGGTACCATTGAGTCAGGTCCAACTCATAGTGATCCTATGTACAACAGCCCTGGAGCGGTAGTCCTGTGGCATCCAATCCCATTAGATCTCCGAAGCTAAGCAGGGTCGGGCCTGGTTAGTACTTGGATGAGAGACCACCTGGGAACACCAGATGCTGTAGGCTTGGGAGAAGGACCTGACAACCCACTCCCCAAAAATCAATTGCCATTGAAAACCCTATGAATAGCAGAGAAGTACTGACAATAGTGTTTCTCCTATTGTATGTAGGGTCACTATGAGTCGGATACCAACTCTATGGCACCTAACAACATGTACAATAGATGAAACGCTACCTGAACACCGTGTCATGCCCAGCACTACTGTCAGTGTTTCTTTGCTATTCATAGGGTACTCAATGGCTGATTGTTCTGGGAGTGGGCTGCAGGGTCCTTCTCCTAAGCCTACAGTACCTGGTATTCCAAGGAGGTCTCCCATCCAAGTACTAACCAGGCCAACCCTGCTTAACTTCTGAGAACTGACGGGATTGGATGCCAGAGTGGCACAACTGTTGTTGTTGTTGTTAGGTGCCATTAAGTCGGATCTGACTCATAGCGACCCTCATAGGGTTTTCAATGGCTGACTGTTTCGGGATTGCCTTGGGAGTGGATTGCCAGGTCCTTCTCCCATTTTGGCGGTGCTGGGAATTGAACTCAGGACCTCAGAGACTGCAGCGCAGTGCTCTACCAACTGAGCTAAATCCCAGCCCGGCACAACTGTAGAATTCAAATATTAGCTTACCTTAATTAAAAGTGGGGATATTTTTTCCCCTATATTTACACTTAATCAAGAAAATCATTAAGGTTAAAAAGTACCTCTGAATGACAGACTGCTTGCTGTGAAACTAACAATTCCTGGTCTTGTTTAGTAAAAAGAGAAAGAATTGTATTTGCATGAAATTTTTTATGGGGCATTCTAATCACTTGTCCTTCACTAGGAGGATCATCTTCCTAAAACAAACAGAAAGATAATTAAGACATCAAAAAAACTTCATCAAATAACTACATTTTTCTCAATTATGGTTTATATAAACTTAGTCATAAAATGATAATATCAGTATTTTTTAGAAAGATTACCTGTATTTTCATTTAGTTCTTATTTCCACTTAACTATTTTAATAAAAACACTTTACATTTGCCTCATATATTTGTAATTTGATAACATTAAATGGTAGACTTATTGTAAAAACATGAAAATTGGACCTTCTGTCTCAAGCAACTGAGTTAAATGATTTATAATTATTTTATACAGTGCATCAATTTGTGGACTCACTCAATTTCCCACTTCCTCTTTGTACAGTACATGAAGCAAGTCCACACTGTGGTAATGACAGCAAAGCACAGGGGTTGGGGGGAGTAAGAGTGTGCAAGTGCACACATGTGTGCACAAAATACAGGGGTAAAGCTACAAGCTGGAACACAAGCAAAAATGAAAACCTGCAGAAATATGTGATGGCATCTATTGACCTTCAACTTTCCTTTCCCCGTGCCAGCATCTGCTCCATTTGGCTGGGAGTAGGTACTGAAAGCCCTCACTAGAGCACCCTGCCAAGGCTTCACTGTGCCTCAAGCACAGGAGATGGAGTCATATTTGATTTCTGGATGATATCACCTCTGCTGGAAAATTACATTTTCACCTAAAGGCAAAATGCTTGTAGATTTTGCCCTTTACTTTGTACTTCATTTTAAAGGAGTGCTTGTTCACCTACCAGTGTTTGTAAAATCCTATATTTGAGATGCTTTTTCTATGACAAAATATTATCACTTGTGAAAAAAAGTAATAGATCTATTCGCAAAATGAGGGACACTGTAGGCCTTAGAGTAGACAAGGTAGATTTCTTTGTAAATACAGGTATAAATATGATTTTAAATTCATTAAATGTATTTTTTAATTATTTTACTTTTAACAAAGTTTATTAATTCTGGATTACGAGTCCATATCCCCCACCAATATGTAGATAAACACCTAATGGTACATGACATCAAGTTATTCTGGGTTTTGCCAGAATATACTTTTGCATTTGATTTTATTATGAATTTGTAGTACATCTGACTTAGAGTAAAAATACCAAAATTAGAAATTAGTTTCAAATGTAGAAAAAGAAGGTATAATTAAGTCATGGTTTAGTTTAGCTGTTAACTTTAAAGAAATTTAAACACACATTAGCATCAGATAAAGTTTTAAAAATGGATAAAAATGCTATAATGGTATATTAAATAGGCCAAATATTAATAAAATGCTCCTCTGAAAATATAAATGATTTCTCACTTATGTCTACTCCTCACATTAGTTCATAAAAGTGGTTGTACTTTTCTCACCAATGGACCCAACCAATTGCTTGACAAGTAACCCTTGTTTAAAAATAATTACTCAAATAAAATCTTAGAAAAAGCCAGGCGTGGTGGCACACGCCTGTAACCCTAGTGACTGGGGAAGCAGAGCCAGGAGAATCGCAAGTTCAAGACCAGAGGCAGTTTGTGTAATTTACCAAGACCCTGTCTCAAAAAGTAAAAAAATGGGCTGGGGGTGCAGCTCAGTGTTACAGTACTTGCAAAGCATGAAAGTGCAAGGCCCTGGGTTCAACACCCCCCCCAAAAAAAAACCAGAAAAACTTCTTAATGACCTATTTTCTTGCTCCTTCACAAAATAACAAGTTTTCTTTCTCTAAAAAAAAAAAAAAAAAAAAAAACAGCAACAGTAAGAACAACGCTTAGCAAAGGATAAGGTGTGAATGATAGTTGAGTACAACTATTTTTCTTTGCTTGTTGTTGTTAGGTGCCGTCGAGTCGGTATCCAACTGATAGCGACCCTCTGTACAACAGGGGAAACACGATTGTCATTGCTTCTCTGCTGTTCATAAGGTTTTCAATGGCAGATTGATTTTTTTTTTGGGAAGGGGTTGCCAGGTCCTTCTCCCAAGCCGACAGCTTCTAGTGTTCCCACGCGGACTCCCATCCAGGTACTAACCACGCCAGACCCTGCTTAGCTTCCGAGATCTGACGGGATCGGATGCCACAGGGCTACAGCTGCAGGCTTTCTTTGCTTAGGTTATTTGAAAACATGTAAGAAAACTTCTCTTCCTTAACAGTTTTTCAAAAAAAAAAAATTCCTAATATTTCTATATGATATTTGTATTATATATTTAAAATATGACATTTTTAAATGTCAATTTTTCCTTCTATAGAGCTAGATAATAATTAGGAAGGATTATTATCCTAGATTCTATTATAGTTTTTCTTTTTTAAGCCGATACATTTATATAATTACTAGGCACAAAAAATTATAACCATGGTTAGGGAAAAATAACAAATGTATTATAAGAGTGTTGGTTAAAATAGCTAAGATACTGCTTAAAATATTGTAAAGACAACAAATTCTGGTGACAATTCTAAATGCATTAACTGTGTATTTTTCAACTAATAGACCCACAGAGGTTCATAGCAACCTTCCTTTCATTCTCATAATTATGATAAAATTATATAATGAAACATAAAAGAAATACAAAATTACTTCCTTAATGAATATTCTTTCCTTCCTTTTTTTTTTTTTTTTGGCCTAGGTCTTTCTTTCTTAGCTACTCAGGCTGGCCTCAAACTCATAATCCTCTCACTTCAGTCTCCAGAACAGCTGTGATAGTCCCTTAACCCTCTGCCTGGCTTCATGGGTAATGTTTTATTAAATTTTGTTTCTATAACTCAAATAATTGAGAAAAAACGTGATCAATGGCAACAAGTTCATCGAGGTAATCTTCCTGAGATAATGCAATGTTGGAATCAGTCATTCCTTACCATTTCAAGGGTATCATGAAGAGTGCTGGACAAGCTATCATTTAGGTTTGTCAGATATAATCCTCCATTTCCTAAAATGAGAAATTAAAATTTAACAATTTTGAAAAAAGATAGATAAATTTAGAAAATAATCTGACCAGAAAGCCATAGAATACTACATTTAAACTTACATTGAAATAGAAATACTGGCAAAGTTCATACACAAGTAATTCACAAAGCATTTGATCACACCAGTTTTTTAGATAGTGTAGTTTATAAGAAAGATAAGATTTTTGTTTTACCTATCAGGTTGTCAGAAATCAAAAAGAACTACAAATAGCACTACAGCCATGGAACTGAGAAACAGGCACTCTTATGTACTGTTAATGTAATTACAAACTGATTAAAAGTAAAAGTGGATTTATTTCTCCAGAAAGCACACTGGCAATGTACTGGTATTTTAAAGGGGCCTACTCTGACTCAGCGATTCCACTTCTAGGCATGTACTCTACAGAAGTTATCAGGCAAGTTCAGAAAGATAGGTGCAAGGACGGTCATTAGAGAGCTGTGTACAGTCTGGAAATACTGAAAACAATATAAGTGCCCTCCACTAATGCACTTTTTAAAAAACTACACAGCCATTAAAAAATGACGTAGGCCTATGTGTGTTGCTACTGAAAAATGTCTACAGTATATCATTAGGTAAAAAATTCAGTTTTCACAACAATGTGCATAATATGATCCTATCTTAAAGGTAAATATACATATGCATATATATATATATATATAGAGAGAGAGAGAGAGAGAGAGAGAGAGGTCTAGCTATGCATAGATAGATAAAAATAGATTGGAAAGATATAGCAAAAACTATTACCGATATTAATTCTAGAAAGTAGGATTATGAGGGAGTTTATTTTACAAAATTAGAGGTTAAAAAAGTTAACTAACTTGTGCAGAGCTCCCTTTCTTTCTACTATACATGTCAAATTAAGTATTATAAATATTACAAAGTATATGAACAAGTACTACAAGTTTTACAAAGGGAATTATCATGATATGATCAGTGAAATCAATTACTATAAGTTAACTTACTCTTGGGAGCCAATTTTTGACCATAGTTAAATAAAATCTCTCCTTCAGAGATGGGCCTATCTAAAGTTTCTGTTTCAGTGGCAGTAACACTCAAAGTGCTCTCCAATGTTGATGAAGTAGAACTTAGCATCTGTAGCGGGGAAGGAGCCTTGGTGACCTCAGGAAATGGTGTAAAGGGAACTGGCTCTGGCGGGGCAGGCTGAGCAGGGAAGTCCACACTCTCAGGTTCTTCATCCTTAGCCACAGACATTACACTAAAAAGATAAAGACATAGTTTGAATTTATGAGGTCACTGAAGATCCATATTCATTTTAATGTAACAAACATATTTAAAGATAGTATGTCTTCTTTAGCAATTATTTCTATGATCTAGTTTATTACAATTAATTAACAAGATTCATTTTTCTAAAATTGCTTTTATGCTTTAATCATAGGCCATTTTAGCTGGGCATCATGGCACATGCCTGTAATTCCAGCACCTGCAGGCTGACATAGGAGGATCAATTTGTGTTTGAGGTCTGCCTGTCCTAAATAGCAAGTTCCAGGCCAGCCAGGGTTACACAGCAAGATTATCTCAAAAAACAAAAACAAACAAAAAACACAAAAGCAACAACAACAAAATATCATGGGCCAAATCGAAATCTCTTCTAGCCACAAAATAAATCTACACAGGTATATAATAATATAAAAGTTGTGCCAGGTACGGTGGCGCAGGCCTGTAATCCCAATGGCTCCGGAGGTGGAAGCAGGAGGATCACAAGTTCGAGACCAGAGGCAGTCGCATAATTTAGTGAGACCCTGTCTCAAAAAAGTAAAAAAATGGGCTGGAGGGCGGGGTTGCACAGCTCAGTGGTACAGCACTTGCAAAGCATGCAGATGTGAGGCCCTGGGTTCAACCCCCAGTACCACAAAATAACAACAACAACAACAACAACAATAATAATAATAATAACATAAAAGTTAACTGATCATAGTAATGATTCACAACTAGGGAGAAATCATTTTTCAAAAACAACAATTAATATCTGATACAAGTCTTTATTATAATATTTCAAGCTTTTTAAAAAAGAGGCAAAGGTATAAATAAATTTGATAAAAATTTTTAAAAATTTAAAGTTTACAAAACTTTCTTCTAAAGTATACTTTGGGCTGGAGGTGGAGCTCAGTGGCAGAGAGGTTGCCTAGCATGTGCAAGGCTCTAGGTTCAATCTCTTGCACCACCAAAAAAAAAAAAAAATAGTACACCTTATGGTTTACAAAACTTTGTTTATCATTTGCATGTTTTCAAGGAGTCACATAAGTCAAATGTAAGCCAGAATATACAGTTACTGAAAGTGAATACAGCTGGCCCTTCATAATCCATGGGTTCCACGTTCAGGATTCAACCCAAAGTAGATTGGAAGTATTTGGGAAGAAAATATGTCTGTAAATTCTTTTGTTGTTTGTTTGTTTGTTTGTTTTGCAGTACTAGAGACTGAAACCAGGGCCTCGTGCATGCCGGGCAGGCACTCTATCACTGAGCTACATCCCCAGTCCATATAATTCTTTATATAGTATTTACATAGAATTAGATATTATATGTAATCTAGAGATGATTTAAAGTGTATGAGATGATGTGCAAATACTATGCCATTTTGTATAAGGGACTTGAATATGTGTGAATTTTGGTATGTGGGAGTCTTGGAACCAATCTCTCTCAGATACATAGGGACAACTGCATGTTTTCATTTACATAGCTCTTGGGTGAAGAAGTTCTTCTTGAGGAGAAGTAGGATTCTCTTGGTCCAATGGCAAGTCTCCATCACCCCATGGCTTGGGAAGTTCTGGACTTGATATCTTCAATTTGTCAAAGGAAATCTCTGACGAAGTTGGAGTAAGAGCTGCTGCTGGAGGAGGTGTAGTAGCAGGGGTAACTGGTGGAGTATTAACAAGTGCGATGGTAGGCATATCACTTCCTAAAGATTTTTTAAAAAAAGAAAGAAAAAAATAAAAGTAAACAACTCCTTTAAAAGGCAACATATGTTGCTTCAGATGGCCCTTAACATTTTGGCATACAAATTATGGCAATAATAATAACAATGGTGACAGTGGTAGCTGTTAATAAGAGAATTTCTAATTAATTTAGTAACATATAAGAATATGACCCTGCAAAGACAGGACTTTTAAAACAACTACATACTTAAAGCAGCCTAAATGACTATTAGACTACCTACTTTAAGGAGTGGTATTATCGTTTGCATGTCTCTCCTAAAAGTTCCTGTGTTAGAAACTTAATCCCTAGATCCATATGTTGAAGTACTTGGAGGTGGGTACTTTCTGAGCTAATTAGGATTAAATGAAAACATTAAGCTGGGGGTTGCACGATGAAAAATTAGTGGCTTTATAAGAAGGACCTAAGCTTGTAGGCTCCTGCCCTCTTGCCATCATGCAAGGGCTCCTGCCACTTATGACACAGCAAGAAGGCCCTCACTAAGCAGGGTCAGGCCTGGTTAGTACTAGGAAATCTTGGATTTCCTAGACTCTAGAATTCTAAGAAATAAATTTTTCTTTATAAATTATACAGTCTGTGGCATTCTGTTATAGCAATATAAAACAGTCAAGTTGCAATCAATTCCTTAGTCCTTGCAAAATAAATGATTTATTAAAACCTAGCAAATAAAATTATATATAATCTACAAAGTATCTTATTAAAACAAGTTATGAAATTTTATTTAATAGTTGCTAAAATTAAAGCTGGGTGTGGTGGCACATGCCTGTAATCCCAGCAGCTCAGGAGGCAGAGGCAGGAGGATTGCAAGTTCGAGACCAGAGGCAGTCTATGTAACTTAATGAGACCCTGTCTCAAAAAGGAAAAAAAAAAAAATGGGCTGAGGGTACAGTTCAGTGGTACAGCACTTGCAAAGCATGCAAGTGCGACACCCTGGGTTCAACCCCCAAAACCACACACACAAGAAATAGTTGCTAACATTAAAACTGAGAAGTAGAGGGGTTAGAGGTGTGGCTCAGTCATAGAATGCTTCCCTGGGATATTTGAAGTCCTAGGTTCAGTGTCCACCATTGAAAAAAAAAAAAAAACCTGAGTTACAGAAATAAAGTTTCTACCTTTTTCAGCAAATGTTTCTTTCACAGGAGAAGCCACATCATGATCAGAAGCACAGGGAGAAGAATCTGGAGTTTTTACTAACACACGTTCCTTAGGAGATGGTGAAGGTGAGAGAGGAGGAGTAGGCTGTGGGGTAGCCACTGGGGTACACACTCTTACCTAAAACAAATTAGTAAAACAAGATAATGGTGCTTATAATCATCTGAACAAAAGTGAAATAAAACAATAATATGAGTTCACTCCCAGACTAGACAGAATTCAAATGGATGGGCAAAATAACATAAAAAAGGAGCCTTAAGAATCCTGGCTCTTAAATCTTTGAATGCCAGTTTCAAATAAAAATATATGACAGTAAGTATTTTATTTATAGAAACTCTTCATTACAATGAACAAAACGAGAATATGATTAGAAAAAATAATTGGAGTGTATGAGTTTGTAAAAATACCTTTTTCTATCACTTTCTTGACTTTCTGTCAATTTTATACACACTTTTTGATATGTATGTCCCAAGGGTAGTCAAAGGGTTTAATTCTTAGCGGCTAGTACAAGACTGGCCTGAAGAAACTCGTGGGCAAATGAAATAACTCTGCCTCTAAAGTAGATCCCAAAGAAATCTCAGGCACTCTCTTTTATTTTTATTTATTTATTGCAGTACTGGGGGGCTGAACCCAGGGCCTCACACATACTTTGCAAGTGCTCTACTACTGAGCTGCACCCTCAGTCCCTGTTTTTATTTTTTATCTTGAGATAGAATCTTGCTATGTTACACAGGCTATTTTTATTTTTTATCTTGAGACAGAATCTTGCTATGTTACACAGGCTATTTTTATTTTTTATCTTGAGACAGAGTCTTGCTATGTTACAGGCTGCCTCTAGCTTCAAGCTTGTGATCCTCTTGCCTCAGCCTCCCAAGTCACTGGGATTATAGGTGTGCACCACCATGCCTGGCAGATACCTTCTTTTAATACAGAAGATGATGAAACAGGTACAGCTGAGGATCAAGTCTGGATACAAACTTGATGGATAGGCCATTAACTTTCATTTTTAAATTTAAGAAATGCACTATGTTTTTTCTCTTTTTGACTACAAAAAATAGGTCTATGTGGCATAGGTCTATGTATAGCAGAGAAGTGTTATTTTTAAATATAATGTCACTGGCTATTCATCACAAGAAGATGTGAAAGTATTCTAGTATTGGTAATGGATCATGATAATGATAAACTCTTAGCTGCTTAGTATTCACCATGTTCCAGATACTATATTAAGCTTTTTACACATATTACCTCATTTAATTTTTTATAAAACCTTATATGATAAGAAATAATATCATAAAGATGTCAATCTTTCCCAAATTAAGCAAATCAAAATTAGATTGATTTCCAAAAAGAGAAACCTAGAAAGATTTTTTAAAATAGAACTAATATAATAATAGAACTAATAAAAAATAATTTTAAAGAGTAAGGCATGATGGTATGCACCTATAGTCCCAGCTACTTAGGAGGGTGAGGCAGGAGGGTCACTGGAGCCTAGGAGTTCAAGAGTTAGAGGTCAGCCTGAACAATATAGTGAAACTTCATCAAATCAAACCAAAATACTGGAAAACTAATTTGGAAATATATTTGGCCAAATATATTAAATAGTTCAAAAAGGTCAATGGCAATTTTGAAGAAAAAGAATAGCAACTCAGTGGGCACAGGAGGGAGGACACATTCTACTAGGTATTCAGTGAGCAGATTTTGATGAAACCATAGTTATTTAAACTCTTTAAGTATTCTATCTCTATTATACAGAGCTGAGGGATCAAATTCAAGTCTTGTTGTTATTGTTAGGTGCCGTCAAGTCGGTATCTGACTCATAGTGACCCTACATACAACAGGTGAAACACTATTGTCAGTGCTTCTCTGCTGTTCATAGGGTTTTCAATGGTGGATTGATTTTTGGGAGTGGCTTGCCAGGTCCATCTCCCAAGCCTACAGTACCTGGTGTTCCCAAGGGGTCTCCCATCCAAGTATGAACCAGGCCTGACCCTGCTTAGCTTCCGAGATCTGATGGGATCGGATGCCACAGGGCTATGGCTGCAGGCAAAATTCAAGTCTTACCAGCTCCAAAGTCCATGCTCTTAACAATTACATAAATTGCCTATTTGTACTTCTTTTTGCAAATTTTCTTATTCAATGACCCTTGTGAAAATATACATAGTATATGGACCTAGAACAAACCAATGTAATTGTCACAGAAACTTGGATTAGTGATTGGGTTAGAAATAACCCTCACCACATCTATACTGCATGCATTAAGTTATCAAAGAGCTCATAAAGGTCAGATCTTGGTATTTTATTTACATTACACCACACTAATCTCTATAAAAGTCAAATATATAATGGTATGTTTATACATGAAACAGATTAGTTTAAATGTTTCACCTATATAATGTGATGTCTTTGTGACTTATAGCAAGGGTCCCCAAACTGGTAATGATCTGTTAACTGTTAGGAAACAGGCTGCAGAGCAGGATATGAGCAGCAAGCCAGCAAAGCTTTGTCTGTGTTTACAGCTGCTCTCCATCACTCATATTACTGCCTGAGCTCTGCCTCCTGTCATATCAGCAGTCTGTAGAAAAACTGTCTTCCTCAAAATCAGTCCCGGGTGCCAGAAAGATTGGGAACTACTGATTTCTAGGATCGAAAGTGATTATAGTCTTAAATAGCTGGTAATAAAGAATAACTTTTGGATTTGTACAATTTCTTGTTGCCCAAATAGGTTAGAAATTCTATTTCACGTAGTAAGGCAGATCAAAAAACCAATAATAATAGCACCTGAAATATATTTTCTTTTAAAGAGTAAAAATGTCGAGCCAGGAATGGTGGCGCATGCCTGTAATCCCAGCGGCTTGGGAGGCAGAGGCAGGAGGATCGAAAATTCGAGACCAGAGGCAGTCTGTGTAATTTAGTGAGACCCCGTCTCAAAAAGTACAAAAAAAAAAAAAAAAAAAAAAAGGGCTGAGGGTGCAGCTCAGTGGTCCAGCACTTGCAGAGCATGCAAGCACGAGGCCCCGGGTTCAACCCCCAGTACTACAAAAAAAATAAAAAAGAGTAAAAATGTCAAGCTGGGTGTGGGAGTGCATCCTGTAATCCCAGCATTTGGGAGGCCGAGGTAGGATTGCTGTGAGTTTGAGACCAGCCTTGGCTACATCAGTTACATCAGCAAGGGCTCCATAATGAGACCCTATGACACAAACAAACAAACAAACAAAACCCTACAGATCCTTGCCTATACCAGGAATTAAAAAAGAAAAGGAAAAGGGACTTTTTTTGAACAACTGGGAAATTTGAAAATAGTCTCCTATGGCATATTATTAACGTAACTATTAAATTTGGGGGACATGTAAATGGCATTTTGGTTATGTAAGAAAGTATCTTGTTCTTGGGTGATATTACTGATGCTTTTAAGGTAAAGTATCATGATGTCTATAATTTCAGAATGGCTTTTAAAGAAACACAATATATATGGAAGAAGGGCCACTCCCGAAGCAATCCTGAAAAATCAACCATTGAAAACCCAATGAGGGTCACTATAAGTCGGACATGACTTGACAGCACTTAACAACAACAATAATAATATATAGTAGCAGATACAACGACAGATTTAAAAAAATAACAAACTGCAAAATATAGATAAAGGGTATACAGGTGACCATTGTTTCATACTTTCAATTTTTCCATAGATTTTTAAAGTTTTCAAATTAAGATGCAAGAGAAAATGTTACTTTAATTGTAGCAACAAAGAATAGAATTCTACCACAAATTTTGATCTTATGCTGTTTAAAACTTATCTATTTTACTGTTCTTTAATAAATATATTAAAAATTCCCTAGAACTCTAAAGGGGTTGGGATTTAGCTCAGTGGGTAGAGCGCTGCGCTGCAGTCTCTGAGGTCCCGAGTTTAATTCCCAGCACCACAAAAATGGGAGAAGGGCCTGGCAATCCACTCCCAAGTCAATCCCGAAACAGTCTGCCATTGAAAACCCTATGAGGGTCGCTATGAGTCGGTTGCCGACTCGACGGCACCTAACAACAACAACAAAGAACTCTAAAGTCATGAAAGGAAAGTCACTCTTACCGGCAAGCATGTCTCATTTGTTGAAACATCACCAGAAACACTTGTGGCCACAAGACCTGGTTTCTTTGCTTCTCTGTCACCCAGCATGACACTAATGGTCTCAGCAAGAGCTTCATTCACAATATGGCTAATCATGTCTGAATTCAGAGGAACCCCCGCATCAACAAAAAGCCGGAGAGCACCACTGCTTGTTCCTTCCACTACAAAATGAAAGACTTTCAGATAAGTGGGCAAAATACATCATTGCAATACAAACTTTAATTCTTAAAATTTTAGAGAAGTCAATGTATGTGTATATGGGGGTGGAAGAAGGAATAAAAATGAAAATACAAACACACCTACTTACCATGAAAAAGACTAAGATAATAGTTTAAATAATAAACATCGTCTCGGAACATATCAAAAGAGGACAAGCTACAGATGAAAATTTATTTATACTACTGCAGAATTTAATGAAAAAAGGATTTGTGTCCATATTAAATTTCCCCATCGAAAACAATTCACATTTCTAATCTTGAACAAAATGACAGGGCACAATAAGTATGAGGCCAATTTTCCTTCCCTCTTATTTCAGATACATCAGTAATTAACATTACAGGCTTAGCCTCCTTAAATGTGTATAGCATTTCAGGTGCTTGTTATTAGATGCTCTCTAGGTATGGGTTAGACTTTTCACTCACATGAATGTACATAAAATTAAGCAAAACTTCCTTTAGAGACTTTATTGAACTTAAAGTGATATTTCTAAAACTCTCTGTGGAAATACGTGAACAATGATCTGTACATCCCTGTGGAGATATGACCTCTCCAGAAGTACTTCTTTAATCGTATAATAATGGCAGCAATATACAGAATTCTCTAAAAAGTGGTACAGGTGTTCAAGTCACTTGTTGAGGTATCAATTTACTCTGCATTTACCAGAGTAGACAGTATCACAATCCAAACTTAGGTTTGACAAAATATGTTAAAATATTTCCTTTTTAGTTTCCCTAATTCATTATTTGGGCTGGGATTTAGCTCAGTTAGTAGAGCACTGCGCTGCAGTCTCTGAGACCCTGAGTTCAATTCCCAGCACCACAAAAATGGGAGAAGGACCTGGCAATCCACTCCCAAGGCAATTCTGAAACAGCCAGCCATTGAAAACCCTATGAGGGTCGCTATGAGTCGGATACCGACTCGATGGCACACAACAACAACACAACAACAATTCATTGTTTTGGGGTGGCCAAGAATCAGAATATCTATCATAAAGCTCAAAAGCCCTCCCCAGACAATGGCAAACAAAAACTAACACACAGGCTTTTATAGAGAAAAGAATAGAATCTAAACATCCAATTTGGAAATTTTAAGACTTTCATACAAGAAAACATTAATTTTCTTTTTTCATTTTTTTTCCTTCTGTGAAAAAAAATGAGATGATGGGAAAAAATGTGGGATACCAGTAGTAGCAAGATGAATGTGAACCATACTATAGTGGAAGAATTAACCAAATGCAATAATAAAGTCTATGGAGCCATGGTGCAAATTGTGGCTGGGTGGGGTCTGAAGAGCAAAGTGAAGAAAACAGAACAAACAATAACTTTAAAGTTTTGGAGATTAGGTATTGGGAAAATTGATATCATGAATAGAAACACAGAACAAAAGAAAGAAAAATAAGATACTTGTTGGACATGCCAACTTTGGGATGCCAGCAAAGTATCAAGTAAAATATTCAAACAGGCAGCACCGAAATTTTTTAGATTAGATACATGACTTAGGAGCCATCAGCTGACATAAGATAACTAATAATAAAAGGAAATTAGAAAAAGGAAAACAAGGCAGAGGAAACTTAGTAAATTATTTTATTCAAGTAGAGAGAAATAAAATTAGGAAAATGAAGGTCTTCTAAAAAAAAATAAATGAATAAATAAGAAGAAGAACAAGAAAATGAAGCATAAGAAGCCAAAATCCAAAGAACACTTTAAGAATTAGAATTCTTATAGAATTAGAATTAGAATTAGAATTCTTGTAGAATTAGAAATCTTGTAGAATTAGGATTTTTAAAAGGGCAGTATTTTTGACAATCAAATGCCGTGAGAAAGGAATTTCTTAAAAGGAGAGGGAAGAAAACCCATAAGAACTAAAGAGAATGTGGGCAATGACAAAGTAAAAGCAGTAAATACAGACTGTGAGGCTAGGATTTGGGCAGTTAAAGGTCATCGTATAAAGGAGTAAGACCAGATTATTCTGAGACTGGAAAGAAAGAAGAGTATAGGAAATGATGTGTGTGAGTGTATATGTGTATATACATACATGCACACACATACACACACACACATATATATATTTTAAAGAACAGAGTTAGAGAACTTACATTACCCAATTTCAAGACTTATTATTAAGTTAAAGTAATCAGGAAGTGTTGTATTAGTGTAAAGACAGACTTATAGATCTATTGGACAAGATAGAAAGTACAGAAGCAGATCCATACATTTACAGCCAATTAATTTCCAACAAAGATGTCGAAGTAATGCAATGGAGAAAAGATAATCTTTTTAATAAATATTGCTAGCACAATTGGAAATCCATTTGCAAAAAAAAAAAGAAAAAAAGGAAATAAAAGGTAAAAGAAATGAAAGGAATGAAGGATGCAATCTTACTCCTTACTTCATACCATATATAAAATATAACTCAAAAAAGATTTTAAAAAAAGAAAAGAAAGAAAGAAAAAATCGACTCAAAATATGCCATAAAAGGTTGGGAGTCTTCCTCAGTGGTAGCATACTTGTGTAGCACATGCTAAGCCCTGGGTTCATTCCCTAGCACTGAAAAAATAAACAAGAAGAAGAAAAAAAAAAGCCCTATAGACCTAAACATAATCTAAAACCATGTCTTTTAGAAGAAAATATAGGGAAAAAAAATTTTAAAGATTTTGAGCTGGGCAAATATTTCTTAAGCAGTATGTCCAAAAAAATCCACAAACTATAAAACAAACTTGATAAGTTGGACTTCATCAAAATTGATCTTTCAGTCTTCAAAACATAATGTTAAGAAAGCCAAATGGCAAGATATGAACTAGAACAACATATCTGCAAAACATATAGCTAATAAAGATGTTGTATCCAGAATAAAGAATGTTATAACTCAATAATATGAAGACATAAGTCCTAATTTTAAAATGAGTAAAAGATTTCAAATGATATTTCACCAAATTAAGTATATAAGTGGCAAATAAATACATGAAAATTTGACATCATTAGTCATCATTACTAATTATAATACTTGGTCAGTATAATTAGAGAAGTGCAAAGAGTAACCACACTGAGATATCTCCATATTGACAGAATGGCTATAATAAAAATAGTAACAACACCAAGTGCTGGTGGAATAATCAGAATTCTCATACACTGCTGGTTGGAATACAAAATGGTACACCACTTTAGGAAAATATTTAGCAGTTTCTTATAAACATTTATCTATCCTATGACCAAGAGAAATTAAAAGATGTATCTACACAAAGATTTGTCTACAAATGTTCTTAGCACCTTTATTTATATATTAAAAGATTATAAATGTCCATCAGTTGGTAAATGGGTTAACAAAGTATGGTATATCAATACAGTATAATACTATTACATGAAATGACATGATTGTCAAAGTATTATGCTAAATGAAGTCAGCCAACAAAAAAATATATATCATACAATTATAGATGTATGATAGCAGATTAAAGATTAAAATACAGTGATAGAAAGTAGATCAGTAGTTGGTAGGGGCTACTGCTCATGGACGAGAGTTATGAATTCTCCACAAAGTGGCCTACGGAAATTTTAGGGATAGAAATGTTTTCCTATATAATGATTGTGTGGCTGGTGTATAGCTGTGTGTATTTGTTAGAACTTTTCAAACTATATACTTAGAATTGGTAAATTTTAACACAAATAAATCATAATCTCAAAAGGGCTGATGGAAAAATAGGAAAGAGGAAGAGAAGGAGATGAAGGAGGAGGACAAAGAAAAGAAGAAAAAGGATGAGAAGAGGGACAAGAGGAAGAAGAAAAATGTCATGGACACTTTAAAAGAAAGAGGCCCCTTTAGCCATTCAATGAATAAACTCTTATTAAGTGTCAGTCAAAAGTAGACACTAAAGAAGAAACACCTTTAACCTTGAGTAATTTATACTGTAGTGAGTGAGAAAGAAATATAAACCAATCATAATATAATCTTGATAACTATAACACACACACAATACTATAGTAGTACAAAGTACTACAAGGGAATAACGGAGAATTTGGGGTGAGAGGGATGGGAAGTGGCTTAACAATCTGAAAAGCTACAATATGCAGTAAGGGGGGAAGGAGAATTAACCTCCACTGTAGAGAAGATGCCTGCAGCCGTAGCCCTGTGGCATCCAATCCCGTCAGATCTCCGAAGCTAAGCAGGGTTGGGCCTGGTTAGTACCTGGATGGGAGACCGTCTGGGAACATCAGATACTGTAGGCTTGGGAGAAGGACCCCACAACCCACTCCCAAAAATCAATCCGCCATTGAAAACCCTATGAACAGCAGAGGAGCGTTGACAATAGTGTTTCGCCTGTTGTATGCAGGGTCGCTATGAGTCGGATACTGACTCCATGGCACCTAACAACAACAACAACATAGAGAAACCTGGGAAGTGAGATTGAATGAACTTATCTTTTGTCAGCAGAGGACCATCTTGACCTCTGGGATATACAGAAACACAATGAACTACAGGTTTTGTCTTTTAAGAACAACAACAAGAACAACAAAAAGATTCCATTTCACTTACCAATGTCAGAAGTCAATGGTTCACTTGCTTCACTAACTGAAACACTGGCATTAAGTCTGGCCTGTTGCTGGACTGGAAAGAGCCCAGAGATAATTCTTGACATTATTTCTTGTTCTACCCTGGAGGTATAAAAGTTAAGCATTCCTAAATGTGGTTTGCATGTGTAAAATGTTAGATATATGACCCTAAAAAATAACCTTTACCCATAGGCACAAACATTTACATGTGAAAGCAGTGATCTGAAAGTTACATCTGGAAAGAAAAAAATCTTATCTTCTAACAAGACCAGCCACATGAAACAATCTCCTTGTGGGAGATAGTTCATGAAACCAAATTAAAATCTTTCATATTAGTCTAATGAAAAGTTTAACAGAACCCCTAAATTCAAAATAAGATTTGGGCCAATTTATCTGGCACATCATGCATGTTAACAGGTTTGATTCCCATTCTAAAGGCATACGTATAAAACCTTATCAGATCAGAGCTAGAAAAAAGCTCCAACTGTTCTTTCTTCAATGAAATAAATATATAGACTGCAATATGGGGTGGTTTTTTCCTTAAAAAGGCAAGAAAAGTCTATTTCCAAAGTTTTTTTCAGGAAGAGGAAGAGGAAGGACAAGGAAAAAGGGAACAGACTAGGAGAATTCTTTTGGTACATTTCTTTAGGGCAGCTAATAGACTATATATATGTTGTTGTTAGGTGCTGTCAAGTCATGTCTCACTCATAGTGACCCTCATAGGGTTTTCAATGGCTGATTATTTCGAGATTGCCTCGGGAGTGGGCTGCCACATTCTTCTCCCATTTCTGCGGTGCTGGGAATCGAACCTGGGACCTCAGGGACTGCAGAGCAGTGTTCTACCAACTGAGCTAAATCCGAGCCCCATATACATACATACATACATACATACATACATACATACATACGTAGGTGCTGTCAAGTTGTGTCTAATTCATAGTGATCCTCATAGAGTTTTCAACGATTGTTTTAGGATTGCCTCGAGAGTGGATTGTCACATCCTTCTCCCAATATATATATACATATATATGTGTGTGTATATATATGTGTGTATATAAAATATATAAATGTTTTTGGTTTTTGGTTTTTGCTTTTTTTGAGACAGTGTCTCACTGTGTAGCCCAGACTGACCTTGAACTTGCCCTGATCCTCCTGCCTCTGCCTCTCAAGTGCTGGGATTATAAACATGTACCACCATGCGTGACTGAGATATATAAAAGTTTTTATAAAAGGTTCACTCCTAACCCTAAATTCAGGGATAAACACAGTTAACAATTTGGCACACAAGTTTTTAAACTTCTATGCACATTTATTTGAGGTCTTATAAGCCAGGGTTATGTTGTTGGTATACTGCTTCATTTGTACACAAGCATGTTATTATCTTTTAATATCATTAAGAATTTTTCTGGTCTGTAGTTGTACCACTGTGGTGTCCAATCCCATCATATCTCGGAAGCTAAGTAGGGTGGGCCTGGTTAGTACTTGGATGGGAGACTGCCTGGGAACACCAGCTGCTGTAGATTTGGGAGAAGAACCCGGCAACCAACTCCCAGAACACCGCCATTGAAAACCCTATGAATAGCAAAGAAGCACTGACAATAGTGTTTCACCTCTTGTATGTAGGGTTGCTATGAGTTGGACACTGATTCGACAGCCCCTAACAACAGAACAAATATTTTTCTAAACCTAAGTTTACTAACTCAGTTAATATTCAGTTGTTTTAGTTTACTAAATTCCTTAAGAAACTGAGCACGGTGACATATACCTGTAATCCCAGCTGAGGCAGGAGGATCTCAAGCTTGAGGCCATACTGGGCAACATAGCAAAACAAAAAAAAAAAAAACAAAATCACTCTTCTCTTATAACTTCTTAGGTTTCTCACAAGTAAAAACAGGGGTATAATAATTCATATCATATTCACACGCAATATGTAATAATGTATCATTACCTCTTAGTGTTGTAAATATGTAACAAATTTAGAACAGTGCCTGTTTCTAGTGCTACTATTGGGTTTAATAACAGAACTATAATTATTCCCTTATGAGAAATTTCTGAAAGTGAGTTACTAGATTAAAGAACATACATCTTTTTAAGGTTTCTGTTACTGAATATTAGCCTCTTTATAGAGGCTACTACCTTAACAGATAGCCTCAGTACAAATATTCAAGGGCAAAAATAGTATTTCCAACAGCTAGTTAGCATTACATCAAATAGTTTCCAATGACTTTCACAAAGGAAAAGTTTAATAAACAAAAGAAGACAAGGAAGTTTTTCAACTAAAATTTAATAGTTTCCATTTATGTTTGCTAGTATGATTCCAATCTTACCAACACCATTGTAAACTCACCATTGAATTAAGCTACTTTCCAATGTTTCTTTTCTCTCAATGACTTTTTCCAGAACATCAGTAGTAGGCTGAAAAGTAGGAACAACTGGAGGAAATGGAGGACCATTATATTCTGTAGAAACAACTTTAACACTTCTGTTAAACTCCAGCATTGGTTCAGAGTATTCTGGAATTTCATCACGTTTTTCTTCTTCCTCCTAATAATAAAAACAAAACTATTATATTCATATAGCTGTTCAACATTTACCAACTGCCAAGTATAGGTAAAGAACTTAACTAGATGAATTAATTAATACTTGTAGGTCAACCAACCACCTGCAGCCATATCACTGTGGCCTCCGATTCTGTCAGATCTCAGAAGCTAAGCAGGGTCAGACCTGGTTAGTACTTGGATGGGAGACTGCCTGGGAACACCAGATGCTGTGAGCTTGGGAGAAGGAATCGGCAACCCACTCCAAAAAAACAATCAGCCATTGAATTTCCTATGAATAGCAGAGAAGCACTGACAATAGTGCTTCATCTGTTGTACATATGGTCGCTGAGTCAGACACTGACTCAATGGCACCTAACAACAACAAGTCAACCAACAGCATTTCTAATTAGGTAGTATCACATTAACTATTACAGACATATTTATCATATACATCACAATTGAAAAAACCTCAATTACACAACTAGTTTGTCTTTTTAAAACCCAAATTAAAGGCAGCGTCTATGTGATGTGGTAAAACAAAAACATTAGAATAGAAAGGACTGGATTTTTTTTCCAAAGAAAGAAGGTCTGGAGAAGCATACAAAGCACAGAGGAGATTGTGAGATGGTCCTAGGTTGCAGAACGGAGCTGAACAGCAAGAGGGATTGAGCAGGACACATATTTAGCCCCAGCTTCACATGGGGGAAGAGGAAATGGCACCCTCATTCAAAGAGGTAAGCCAGACAGGCTTTGCCAACAGACTGGCAGTCCCACAGGAACAGGCCCACAGTCCTTGACTCCTTGAACTCTTCCAATGACTCTTCCCGGCTGGAGATTCAACACTGGAGAAGTGATTCTTTTTTCTACACCCATGTCTCCCGGAGCCATGACCCTGTGCCATTTTGATAGGGAACCTATTGTATGAGACTGAGCTACCCAGGGGACTGAAAACAAAGAATTATCACCAGTGGACAGCCTGGAGATGACTTCCCAAAACACCAGTGTGCTACACAACTGCAGCAATTACTTACAGTGAGGGGTTAGACGGGGCATTGACACGGAGAGGTTCAGGCAGCAGGAGGCTCAGGAAAGGTACTCAGAAGCAAGCCCCCTAAACCCCTAACTCCAGAAGAGGAGACAGCTCCTCCTAGGGGAACTACAGAGAGTGTCAACTCTGAGCCCTAGCAGAAAAAACAGACTGCATCTTCAACCGACCACAAACTCCACCTAACAGACTCCAATATTAGAGGCCATGGAAAGAGCCCCTCCAGAACTTTCTCCTGCTCCTCCTCTCCCTCTTCTTCCTCCTCTTTCTCACCTTCTCCTCCTCCTCCTCTTTTCTTTCTTTGTTCCTGCTGTGCTGAGGATTTAACCCAAGCCTTTTGCATGGGGTAAGTACTGTGCCGCTGTGTAGTATCCTCAGTCCTTTTTCTTATTTTTGCTTGGAAATGGGATCACATCGAATTGTCCAGGCCGCCTCCAGTCTGGGCCTTCAAGATCTTCCTGCCTCAGCTCCTAGAGACACTGGGGTTGCAGGGAGCAAGTCTCTATCCAAATCCTTTATTATTTTTTTCTTTCTTTCTTTCTTCTCTGTCTTTATTGTTAATTTCCATGTCATTTCTCCTTCTTCTAAGTAATTTTTATCTTTTTTCTTTTTTAGTTATTTCAAGTCTTTTTCTGCCTGTGTATCTCTATTTTTCTAGTTGTTGTTGTTGTTAGGTGTTGGTTGTTGAGTCGGGTCTCACTCATAGTGACCCAGTGTAGGGTTTTCAATGGCTGACTGTTTCAAGAGTTGGCTTCTAGGTCCTTCTCCCTAGCCTGTAGCCCCTAGTATTCCCAGGTAGTCTCCTATCCAAGGACTAACCAGGCCAACCCTGCTTAGCTTCTGAGATCAGGCAGGATAAGACACTAGGGGTTGCTGACCTTTTTTCTATACTTTAAATCTTTTAGGCTTACTATTTCTTATTGCTCTGCTTATGTTCACTTAATCCTGTTTATATATCTTTGTTTAACCAGGACATTTTTTTAAATCTTTAGCTCCTTTCCCTCTGTTTTCCTCATATTCATTTCCTTTCTAGATCTATTTTTCTCCTTCCTTTTACTTTACCCTTGAGGCATCCTTCTGTCTCCCCTTTCTCGCTCCACCTTCTTATTTCAGGCAAATACTACTCATACTCTCACCTTAAATATTTTGTTACTTCATTCCTTACTCTGTATTATTATTGCCATTCTTTGTTCTATGGGCACTGGTGGTGCAGTAGGTGGCTTTAAGTGATTTTAGGTGTATTTATATATCTGATTTGCTTGGGTGTTATACCTATTATAGTGGTTTGTCTTCCTCTCTGGGAGTGGCACAGTGGAGATTATTATTTGAAGAGAAAGCCAATCACTAAGAAAACCTCCAAAGAAGACAAGAAATGATATCCACCCCGAAAAGATGCACAAATCACAGATTAGGAATGCACGAAACATGAAAAAGCAAGGCAATGCATCTCTTCCAAAAGACCATGATTCTTTAACCACTGAATCGAAAGATACTGAAACAGTTGAAATATCAGACAAAGAATTTAAACATCTACTTATAAAAATTACCAAGGACTTTAAAAAAGATACAAGCAAGCAATGAAGGAAATAAGGAAATCAGTACAGGACCTAAATCACAAAGTCACATTGCAGAAGACAAAGTCAGCAAAATGGATGAGAAATTCAGCAAGGAAATTGAGATTTTGGGAGGAAAAATAAAGCAGAAATGTTGGAAATAGAAAACTCAATAAACCAAATAAGAAATACAGTGGAAAGCATCACCAGGAGACTATGTGAAGTTGTTAGGTGCCATCAAGTCAGGTCTGAGTCATAGCAACCCTATGTACAAAAGAATGAAATACTACTGGATTCTGTGCCAGGCCCATGATCTTTTTTATGTTTAAGCCCACTGTTGCAGCCACTGTGTCAATCAATCTAGTCGAGGGTCTTCCTTTTTTTTGTTGACCCTCTACTCTCCCAAACATCATGTCCTTCTCCAGGGATTGGTCCCTTCTGACAACATGTCCAATAGACATAAGACACAGTCTAGCCATCCCTGCTTCTAAGAAGCATTCTGGTTGCACTTCTTCTAGGATGTATCTGTTGGTTCTTTTGACAGTCCGTGGTATATTCATTATTCATCTCCAGCACCGTAATTCAAAAGCATCAATTCTTCTCCTATTTCCCTTATTCAAGGTCCAGCTTTCATGACCATATGCAGAAGACAAAATAGTAGGGTTGGAAGACAAGATTGCAGAGATACTACATTCAGATATCAGCAAAGAAAAAAAATTAAAAGAACATGACCACAATATTCAAGAACTTTGGGACACGATCAAGAGACAAAACCTAAAGGCACAGGAAACTTATTCAGTAAAATTACAGCAAGAGTTGACAAATACGATTGCATTAAATTAAAAAGCTTTTATATAGCAAAGGACACAATTATCAAGAGTGAAGAGATGGCCTACAGAATGGGAGAAAATCTTTGCCAGCTATACATCGGACAGGAGATCAAGATCTGGAATATATAAAGAACTAAAAAAATTAAACACACAAAAAAGCAAAATATCCAATCAAAAAATAGGCAAAATAACTGAACAGAGATTTCTTTAAAGAAGAAATGGCCAGCAATCATATGAAAAAATGTTCAATATCCTTAGCCATTTTGAAATGCAAATCAAAACTACACTGAGATACCATCTCACCACAATCAGAATGGCTAGCATCAACAAAACAACAACAAATGCTGGTGAGGTTGAAGAGAGAAAGGAACCCTACTGTATTGCTGGTGGGAATTCAGGTTGGTATGGCCACTATGGAAATCAGTGTGGAGGTTCTTCAAAAAACTAAATATAGAACTACCATATGACCCAGCTTATATCACTCCTGGGTATATATCGGAGGAATGTAAGTCAGCATACCACAGAAACACTTGCTTGTCCATATTTACTGTGGCATTATTCACAATAGCCAAGATATGGAATCAACCTACATATCCACCAACAAATAAGTGGACAAGGAAATTGTGGTATATATACCCCATGGAGTTTTATTCAGTCATTTGCTGGGAAATAGATGGAACTAAAGATAATCATGTTATGTGAAATAAGCCAGACCCAGAAAGAAAAACATTGAGTGTTTTCTCTCACATGTGGATGTCAGACTTCAACATACATTCAATATTAAAACATATAAGTCATGAAAGGAGAACAGATCTACGGTGGTAAAGATAATGTACTAAAGAAAAGGGTGAGGGGCCAAGAAGAAAGGGTAATGAGAGAAAGGAAAGGAAGTATCACATATTTTGTCCATAAGGCAAAATTGGGGTGTAGAGAGATAGACAGATATATACACAAACAAGACATTCAAGCTAAAGGGGGATCATTGGTGGGTAGAGAGGGGATGGTGGAGGAGGTCATGAGAGGGTAACTGGGGAGGGGAAATTGAGCAGTGTACAATGAAATGCACAAATGGAAATGTCATAATGAGACTCAATAAGTTTTACACTAAAAAGTTACTAATAAAGTGAGATTACTGGATGAAAAAAAAAATAAAAATAAAATCCAATATTCAGAAGGAAGGTGTAGCTCAGAGCACTTGTCTACCATACGTGAGGCCCTGGGTTAGATTGCTATCACAAAAAATAAAAAAATAAAATAAAAAGCAAAAACAGAACCAAAAAACCCTCATTTTTAAAAGCCATTAAAATTTGGCCATTCCTGCATAAAACATAATTAAAATTTTCCTCTAGCAATTTATGACTTTATTATAAAAACTTATGCTTTCAAGCCAGGCATGGTGGCACACACCTGTATTCCCAGTACTCGGGAGGCTGAAGCAGGAGGATCAATGTGAGTTCGAGGCCAGCATGGTCTACACAGTGAGTTCCGGGCCAGCTTACAACTACATACCAAGATCTTGTCTCAAAAAACAAAACAAGCCGGGCGTGGTGGCGCATGCCTGTAATCCCAGCAGCTCGGGAGGCAGAGGCAGGAGAATTGCAAGTTCGAGACCAGAGGCTGTCTGTGTAATTTAGTGAGACCCTGTTTCAAAAAGTAAAAAAATGGACTGGGGGTGCAGCTCAATGGTCCAGCACTTGCAGAGCATGCAAGTGCAAGGCCCTGGGTTCAACCCCCAGTACCTTAAAAAATAATAATAATAATAATAATAATATACATTTAAATATGCAGCTAGATCACCTTATACATTATTTTCACGATCATATCATGCTCAAAAGTTACTTCTGGAATTTTTAAATGTTTTATTATGAAAAACATCACACATTTAAATGTTAACAAAATACTTCCCATATGTACTATATGTTTTATACATAAATAACATGAATTGTATTTATCTGTTCCCCAACTTCAACAATTATCAACTCTTGGTGAATTGGTCACCTAAACTGCCCATTCCCCATCTACGTTCCCCTTCACATATTATTTTGAAGCCAGTCACATATGTATTATCTATATTTTGATATGTATCTTAAAAAAAGTTTGAACTCTTTAAATATTGTAACTCATTAACATTCCACGGAAAAATAAAGTCCTCAGGTAACAGGTAGCAGAACTAGAGTAGGAACCCTCTTTTTTTTTTTTTTTATTA